>JACEIK010001329.1:208729-219486 GCA_018107945.1 Datura stramonium
TACTACTGCAATCATCCTCAACCTTAGCCAAAGGTGAATTAGCCACTCATTTGATGATTAAACATCTTCAAACAAGTAGAAATCATACAAGCAATTGAAACTCAAGAGAAAAAGGAAGAAAATTAACCCAAGAACTTCTTCAGCTCAACTGCCTAATACCCACGTTCTAGCTTGAAAATGTCAGATATCTCAAACTAAAACCTAAGTGTTCTACTTATACAAGTGGGAAATTTCTCGGAATAAACTGGCAACGTGGCATGAAGGTTATCGCGGAGCACAAGCTCCATGCCACGGACCTGTCGCGGAGCCTCACTGGAACTGGGGTGCCAGATTATTATCCTTAGCGTGGCATGGAGGCCATCGCGGAGCCTCAACTATGTGCCACGGACGTAACGCGCACCTTCACTGGAATCCAGGTGAGCAGCTAAGCCTCCTACCGTGTCACTGAAGTGAACGCAGAGCATGGGCTCTGTGACACGGTGCCATCGCGCACCTTCACTGGTATGCAACAAAAATTCCACTCTAGGCAGAATGCCTCCGCGATGGTGGCGTGACACGACCCTGTCGCGGAGCATCAATTTTTTAGCATTTTCTTACCGACTTCCGAGTTTTGCTTCCGAGTCCATTCCTCCACTTCACCAACTTGTAGATTAGTTTCCAAAATTCATTCTAACTGCAAAAACAACAACTAATTATGTTGGTTAGAATAAATCCACATTTACATAAAAACCTCATGAGAATGTACACATAAAAGTAGATAAACAAGTCAAAATTAAGTAATAAAGTATCACTTGGGCATGCAGTTATGCCCAAGATCACTTAACATACCAGTGACCACATTGGGTGAGACCTCCTGCTCCTGTCGAGATGATAGTGCATAGAACCTATTCTATGCTAGCCGCCACCTACACAAGAAGATGTGCCCTGCTAAAATAGGTGACCTACTGGAGCAGCTGAATTGGTGGCTGGGGTGCAGACAGGATCGAGACTGCTGTTCTCTAGCACAAAGCCTTCACGAAGAAAGGAAAAGGTAGAGAGATAGTGTTATACCCGGGAGCGCAAGGATCATACTAGGGAGTTTAAATGGGGAAAAAATTGAAATTTTTGCACAAGTCCCAGAACGAGTTGTCATGAGACTAGTAGGAGCTGATCACGATTCATGATGTGACTCGTGGGGGAAGCCAGGGATGAATTCTGAAATTTTTGGAAAAAGTACCCATGGACAAGACCACGAGTTGTGGTAAGTCACCACGATTTGTTAAGTCAGTCGTGGGGTAGTGGCAATCGAGAGATGAAGAGGAGGTAGTGGACCCAATAGAGGGATCCCAAAAATCGTGGTTAGTCACCACGAGTCGTGGGGTCAATCATTACCATCCAGATGAGAAATCCCTAAGAGAGTGAGGAAGTGCACATGACGGTTGATGCCATGAGCAGTTGCCTAAGGCCACGAGTCGTCAGGTCATCCGTTAGGGCAATATGACAATTATTTTCTGCGAATTTAGTAATTGCCTTTTCGTAATTCCTAAGTTCCTAAAGCCTAAACTACAAAGTTTTGGGGTATGAATAATGTCCTTTTATTGGGTTAAGTCAGATTACTCATTTTCCATCCATGCATGCAATGTAGAAGAGATTTCAGAGGGTGATCAAGCTAGAAATCTTCAATCTCTTTTAACCTTCTTTTTAGCATTCAAGGGAAAGTAAGATTCATCCTCCATCAAGAATGTAGGGTTACGAATGAGTGTTTCATCCACACCGATGCCCATTCTCTATGAATTTATGAGAATCTATCAAAAATCTCGTGGGATTTTGAATTAAATTTTGTGAAAATCCAATGCTTTGCTAATAGGCTATTATGATTTATGACTTACATCATGTTTTATGGATTTTGACCAGATTTTACAATTATTTTACTTATAAAATTATTGATTTTGATTTTTACCAAATTAAGCCTAATTATGCATGATCTATGATGAATCGATTTATGATCTACACTTCAATTGTTGATACTTACGAACCCAGCATGATTTATAATTTGAAATATATATTTATTCAATTACCCATCATGGTTTTATGATTTACAAGCTATATGTATGATTTACAAGTATGCATGAAATCTATGATTCATAAATTATGTTTTGGCCGACTCACGGGTCTTATGTTATGGCTAGTTCACGTATGTACAAGAATGTTTAGGGTTATACTGATCTAACTAGTCCATGAATTCATGCATGTTATACTATGAGCACTATATATGTTTTCGGAGTAGTATCGAACACCGAGTAGGTTTGGGGCCTAGATTCTTCCCCGAATCTAATAATCTACGTGCCACCATAGGCATGTTGGGACCTCCTTTGTGATTGTCCCCTTCCCAATTGGACCTTTCATGGTGATATCACACTTTCATAGTTCTACCCTTAGAAAGGTGCGGACACCCTCCCGACTATAAGCCGCGTTTCATGTGTGCTCATATGGGGTATGTCGGTTAAGAGAATTTTCCACTATTCCTCACGATCTATGCATGTTTATGATTGCGTATGTTGGCTCAAGTTATGTTCAATATAGCTTTTCTCTCATGCTTATGATTACAAATGTATTACGAATGCTTTGAAAACCTTGAGCCTTATGTTATGTTATGTTATGTTATGTCCTACTCTTATGATATTTTATGAGATTTTACATATTTTAATGTCTGTTTTACTTACCTTGCAAACTCGGTACATTCCACGTACTGACCCCATATTTTCTATGTTGTATCGTTTCATGATACAGGATCCGGCTCTCAGGCTCATCCTCATCTTTAGACCATCTATGAGTTCACTTTTTGCTTATTGGTGAGTCCTCATATTCTGAGGGCCGTTTGAACATGCATTTATGTTATTCTATATTTCAGTACTTGGCCGGGTTAGTTGGGGGTGCTGTCCTATCAACCCATCTTATGTAGTAGAGACTTTCAGACAGTATGTAGTACTCAGCTTGCGTGTATGTCTAGAGATTTCTTACGTGATGATATGTTATGTTAAGCTTACGTTTCCGCTATGCCTTATGTTCATCCTTCCACTTAAAGTGAATGATGTTATACGTATGCTTATGCCATGGGTCAACTTGGGGCCTCTTGGGTTTCCTTGTCCCGTGTTATGATCCGGGTCTATGTCTGGGTCATGACAGGTAGTTGCCTACAAAACTCACTGCATGAGCTCCATGTAAAGCATCTATCTAATGTCGATCTTCTTCTTTGGCACAATTGATGCCATGACCAAGGAATTCCCAAGAGGGAGTCTATTATCACTCTTGGTCGGGAAAATCCTGTTGCACATGATGTTCCACCAAAATTTAACTTGGATTCATAAGTCCTTCTTGTAGATTAGAGCTATCTAAAGAGCAGTCCGTATAGGAGTTCCCCTTGCTATGACTTCAGCTATTCATGCCCTAGATCTCCCTTCTAGAGCTACGACAACATCATACTCCGCGTGGTCAATAGTCATATATCCGTCACCTAGGTAACGCCAGTTGATTGCCTTAGGGATAATTGATAATGCTCAAATTACACCTCTGAAGAAGTATAACATGGAAGTTATTAAAAAAACTCAACTAAGGTTAGGGTCGATCCTATAGGGAATATGGTCAAGATATAGATTAATGTTAGTATTTATGCTTTTAGTTCAATTATTTCCTAGAGGGGGGGATTTAATAGAAGTAATCAAGTTACATTATTATGAATTGGTGTTGTGATCAAAGTGATGGAATTAACTACAGAAGTATTCCCCATGGCTTCTTAACTAGGTCAGATTAGTACACTCCCAATCTATCCCAATACTTAGCATATAGAATTGATAAACTATGTTCACCCAAATGACTGATTCGTCCCTATTTGGGAAATATACTCAACTATTGAGTAAGGTCTCTTGAGTTATTTCAATTAACCTTTATCAATGATTGCAAATTAACTATCCTGTAATCGCAACTCAAGTTATTCAATGAAACTAAAGTTCAAGGCTTTACTGTTCTTCTCTTTCCTAATCTCTATTTCTCTAGATTCAAGTAAATAGAGAGTACGAGCTAGTGCTAATGTTGTGCACCATTAAGAAACATTAATCATGAAGAAAAGAACAATACAAACATTCATATTGGTGGAGAACAACCGTGTAAACCCTAGTTTATTATTCTGCCATGGTTCCCACAACTTAGTTGTGGAGGGGTTAGGTATTCATGATTGCAAGAAAGTAATTGGATCTCAAAGAAGAAAATATAATTAAGCACTCTCAATAATTATGGAAGAAAAACCTAATAATCAATCACACAATCAAACTTGTGAAAATCAAGAACAATAATGAATATTCCAAGGTAATTAGTGTATTTTCTCTCCAAGTAATGTTAGGAACTCAAAAGCAACGATTACAAGTCAAAAGAATTGGTTCTCCCTAAAGAAAATAACCTAAAAGTATTTATACAATTAATTAAATCCTTTCCTAATTTGATGTAGATTCTACTACTGAGATGACCTACATGTCATAGCATGCTGCTATGAGTCGTGGTCTACAACCATGGTATGAGTCTGCAACTTTTAATCTTCTCTAGTACTGGTGGTTGGTACGACTTGTAAAATGTTACTACAAGATGTAAGAGCCTATCACGGCTTGCACTTTTGAAAAATTGGCATCTCCAATGGGTCCTTCATATAGCTCGCACCATGCTGGTACGAGTCGTGCAATCCATTCGTGCCCTGAATCTGCCAAGTGTCCAATCTTCAGAATCTCTTCGAGAGTCTGTTAGTATGGCTCATATATTGTTGTTACGGCTCATGGCCACATCTAATACCATGGACTCTGCAAATGCACATCTTCTGAATTTTAACCACGGACCTTTAGTATGGCTCATACCAGGATGGTGCGTCTCGTACCATCAGTCATATCATGACTTGGCCCTTATTCATTTTCTCTGAAGTTCTACTACAGGTTGCAGGTATGGCTCGTACTGAGACTTGTAATAATCCATTTTATGCAACTTTCATCTCCTTTTCCCGAATCAAACTTCCTGACCTGATTTTCGTGAAGACAAAGTAGAAGAACATCATATATGTATAAACATATCTAAGATCAAGCATTTTCCCCATTTTTAAGCACCCAAAGTTCCGTAAAACCATGACATATCAACACCCTTAACTTAGAACTTTTGCATGTCCTAGAAAACAAAAACACTATCACTAACATGACCATTAATTAGAAAGTAAAACAGAAGACCTACAACCAAGAATAACAAAATTTTCATACATGACCTCAATCAAGTACAGACCCCCTTTTCTTTCCAACACTCAACATCAGGACTACTGTATACACATGCAACTATAACTCATGATACAAAGGGATCTAGACATGGCATCAAACTATTAACAGACAGTTGAGCAATCATTAATGCTATTTACATGGGTAATTGGCAGTTTGCAATAACAACTCATGCACCCGCACAACAAACAAAGTCCCATACACTCATAGTGATATGTATATATGAAACCGAGACTATCAAGCAAAGCTCTTACTCTCACAAAGAAGTTCTAATGCTGCACAGGTGATACCATAGGCTTACCCTTATTTGTTCTGCTCTAGATTCTCGGACAATTGGGTTAGGATCACTATAGGATATTTATTAGCTTGTAATATAGGCTTGGGGATGGGTATGGTAAATATGGAAAGAGTGACTCACCCTCCTTGGCACTACATAGAGTCTGGCTCCATTTCTAACTTCCCCCCTCCCTTTTTTTCTCTCCCTTTCTCCATTATATTCAGCTTTCAATGGGTGGGTATGGTTTATTTTTCACTTTTCTATTTTTTTTCTTTTCTTTGACTTTCAAATTTCTTCTTTTGTTTTTCTTTTTGTTCTCTTTCTGTCACACCACACCCCACCTTTTACTGACTAGCTTTTTGCTTTTTCCCCCACATTGGCTATGCAACTTTACAATAGCTACCCTAAACCTAGGCATTTTTGCTTAAGTTGAGGTTCACAATGTCAAAGGAGGGACCAGTGCCAAAACGGGTTCATTATAAACAAAACATGGAAAGTGAATGGGCTAACCAAGGAAAATGGTCAACTTTAGGCTCAAACATGGGATTAAGGGCTAATTTCATTTTGTAGGGAAATTTAAGCTAAAAGTCAGATAAATCAAAAATAGCCTATGATCCTTTCCTAAACACTATCCTATGATCGAAGCAAATACTAACCGGGAAAATTCTAGATCACCCACACAACATCCATCTTGGTAAGAACCTCACTCACACATGGCACAGGGTTGCATTACACTACCTATCCGGTTCATGCACAACTATACTACAATAATCATTTTAATCTATTAAATGCCATTAAAAGATCCACATTGTTCAAGCTTTTGCATTAAACTCACATAATCACACAAATTTTTTTTAAAAAGGGTCATTTTTCAAAAATTACAAAACATCAGATACATGTGCATTTTATTGGCTGCTAAGTACTCCTAAATTACTTCTAGTTAAACAAAACAAAACATTCAAAACATCATGTTCTAGGGAAAAGAAACATGGCAACAAAAACCCTCACATGAACAAACAAATAAAACAAATAGATACACCCCCCTAAAAACCATGCTTTATCCCCAAAATAGTGAAATAAAAGCTAGGGACAGGATCATACTTGTCGCATTCTAGGTGCTTCTGTCATTCTCAACAGGGGGTATGATGGAACGCTCTCCGCCTCAGCAATTGTGGCACCAGTGGTAGCCGGCGCACTCAATGGTGTGATGGTGGGGATTATGGTTAATCCCCCAACAGTCATGGTCGCCTCCATGACCTCCATATCTCTCTGGGCTGAATTGTCTTACTCGAAGGGTCCCTACCACTCACAGGCTCACTAGGCAAAGAAACTGAGCTCCTAGCTCCTCTAGCTTTCTCCTGCAGCTCAAACATGTGTTGTTCATGAGTCTACCGGCTAACTGTTATTACCCTCCTGTGCTCCTTCGTCTCTCTCTTCCTCCTCTTCATAAGTATGACTACTAGTGTCTCCACACCCATCCACTCCTCCAAAGGCACTAACAACCTCCTATACTTTATAGGGCTAGTCACAGAGGTATCTCTCAAGTTAGGAGACTTCTAATGCTCAGAGTGGTTATCCTTTGCTACACAGGAGCCTGAATAAACCAAAAAATAAAAGAAAAAAATTGAGAAAATAAAGACTAAAAGTAAAATAAAAGAAATTAATCTAATCCTAAGCCATATTCCCAAGCAACAACGCAATTTTTAATAACGCTCAAATTACACCTCTGAAAAAGTATAACACAAGAAATGTCAATAAAGACCCCAACAAAGGTTGGGATCGATCCCATAGGGAATATGATTAAGATATATACTAATGCTAGTATTCATGCTTTTAGTTCAATTATTTCCTAAAGGGGCCGTTTTAATAGAAGTAATCAAGTAACAGTATTTTAAACTAGTATTGTGATCAAAGTTATGCAATTAACAAGGGAAGTGTTCCCCGTGGCTTCTTAACTAGGTCAGATTAGTATACTCGTGATGTATCCCAACACTTAACCTTTAGAATTAATAAACTATATTCACCCAAACGACTGATTCATCCCTATTGGATGACTATCCTTAATTCCCGAGCTATGTCTCTTGAGTGATTTCAACTAACCTTTATCAATGATTCCAAATTAACTATTCTGCGACACAACTCAAGTTATTCAATGAAACTAAAGTTTAAGACTTTTATGTTCTTCTCTTTTCTTAATCATTATTTCTCTAGGTTCAAGCAAATAGGGAATACGAGCAAGTCCTAACGTTGCGCACTGTTAAGAAACATTAATCATGAAGAAAAGAACAGTACATGCAATCGTATTGGATTAGAATCACTATGGGTAAATCTTAATTTGTTATTCCATCATGGTTATTAAAATCCTAGTTGTGGAGGGTTTAGCTATTCATGATTGCAAGAAAGTAATCAGATCTCAAAGAAGAAAACATAACAAAGCACTCCCAATAGTGATGGAAGAAAAACCCAATAATCAATTGCATAGTCAAACTTGTAAAAATCAAGAATAATGATGAATTCTCCAAGGTAATTTGTGTATTTGCTCTCTAAGTAATGTTAGGAACTCAAAGCAATGGTTACAAGTTGAAAGAATCTGTTTTCCCTAAACAAAATAACCTAAAAGTATTTATACAATTAATGAAATCCTTTCCTAATTTGACAGGGATTCAGCTATTGAGATGACCTACTTGTCGTAGAATTCTGCTATGGGTCATGGTTTACATCTGTGGTATGAGTATGCATCTTCTGGTCTTCTCAAGTACTAAAATTTGGTATGACTTGTACAATGTTAGTACAAGTCATACGAGCCTATCGAGGCTTACACTTCTGAAATTTGGCATCTGAATCTGCCAAGTGTCCAATCTTCAGAGTCTTACCATGAGTCTATTAGTACAACTCATATGTTATTGCTATGACTCATGGCCACTGCTGATACCATGGACTCTGCAAATGCACATCTATTGAATCTTAACCATTGACCTATAGTACGGCTCATAGCAGGATGGTACATCTCGTACTGTCTGTTGTATGATGACTTGGCCCTTATGAATTTTCTCTGAATATGTACTATGTGTTACACTCCAGAAAATTTTTGGTTATTATTATATGTTTTTATGCTATGTTAAGGGAAGTACGGGTTATATATTGTTCGTAGATGACAAGGTAAATGTGTACCAATGGAAAAACAAAGAGTATGTGAAGTTTATAAGTTAGGATCAACTTTAAATGACTATATCTCCCAATATATAATGAAGTAGAAGCCCACAACCTATCAAATTAAATATCATCGAATCTAGTTTTCATAACATAAAACAGATCATTAATCGGAGTTCGAAATAAAAAGTTATAGGTGTTTTACGGTGGCACTATCAGGCAGTGACATGGCCACCGCCCTAAAAATGGCCACCGCCCAAACATCCTTATATTTTAAGTTTTTTGTTATGAAATCATTTTTAAATTTTCCAGATTTGAGGTACTTTGTTACCCTCTAAATACTCTCTCTTTTCCAGTAGAAAAGGCTAGGAAATCAAGAGGAAATCCCTCAATAAAACACCATCAAAACTTAAGCAAAAGTTGATGGAAGTGAAAGCAATGTTGTGGTGAAGTTCTTGCTGCCTTGTAGCTTCATTTTGGAAGTATTGTTGCTGCGTGTTTGGGAATATTTTGAGCTAAAGTTATACTCCATCTTATTAAAAATTATTGATAATAAATATTAAGTAACTTCCCTCTTTTGAAATCTCTAATAAGTGTATGAATTTTTAAAGGAAAACTAGAAGAAAGTTATGGTTTGTATGTTGACTTGTTGTAGTTGTTCTGCTGTTATATTGCTGCGTTTTGGGCAGCAAGATTTCTCCGTTATTGGAAATGATTTGTAGGAAAATACTCTTATTATATCCAAGAATATTCTAATTCAAAGGGTAAGTGTTTCTAATTGCTAAACTTGCCTAAAAATCCTAGCTAAAGCTAGAAGTTGGAGGTTATGTTGGGCTGCCGTTGGTGGTATGTTGTTGTTAAAGTTCTGGTCATTCTTGAAGGTTGGAAAAGCTTTGTTTTGCTGATAATATACTCTGTATTTGTGGTATTTTTTCATGATAAAGGTGAGGTAATTTCCTACCTCAATTTTCCCGCAAAGTTGTAGAAACAAGTTGAGATAAGAAATGCTAAGTGTTGCCTTATTTGTTTGTGTTGTGACTGTCTATTGATGTAACGTTTTAGCTGGATAAATTGGCTTGAAACAGCCTTGTCACTTGGTGATAAACTCAAGTAACTTAAAGGGCTAAAGTTCTGGTTGTTGAAAGAAAGAAATGGCATAAGAAAGCTCGCTAAAAAAAGGTATGTAAGGCGCTCTTTTCTTCTTGATTTTCAAGCACGAATTCATGCCGAGGATGAATCCGGCATTCCCCTGTACTTGAGATTCTGTAGTAGAATATTATGATTCTTCCTAGCTTTTAGAATTACTTAATATTAAGTTGTGTATTTTCTAAAGAGTTGGAACACATGAATGTAAAGTGAAGAGGGAAATTGCCTTCGATTATGGTCATACCTGTAAATTGAGTCTGAAGTCTGATCTCGGGCAAAATAGCATGCCCGAGTGATGCTTTATAACTTAATTTAGTCTTGTTTAGCTAATTAATTATATACATTTTCATGTGATTTTATGTAGATGTGAATACATGTACTAACCAACATGATTAGTCCTTGTTTTGTAGGTTTCAATGAATTTGAGGAACTAATTGATAAGTTGGTGGAGTAGAGGAATGGAGTCGGGAGCAATGTGCGAAAGTCGGAAAGGAGCATGCCTTGGCAAGGCTGGCCGCGCCAGGCAGCATGCCACGCCCATGCCATGCGCAAGAGGAAGGCAGCATGCAGGCAGGCGAGTTGCGCGCCAGCGCCGTGCCACGCCAGGCCAGCTGCAGCCATCACGCTGCATGAGCAGCGTGTCATGCCGGCCAGCGCGGCGACCCTCGGCAGCATGGCATCCTGAGGAAATTTCCAGAGAGCCTCCGCATTACCTCTGTGTCACGGAGGTAGTCCTCCGCGATACATTCCGTGACACGGAGCCATTCCACGACAGGTTAAATTTTGCATGATTCTCATTTACTATAAATAGGTCCCTTAGCTCCTAAAATCATTTTGTCACGATTTTATTCTGGAAAACCACCTAGGAGTGAAGAGAGAAGTGGGAGAACTCATCTAGGGTTTGT
>JACEIK010001329.1:264753-279158 GCA_018107945.1 Datura stramonium
ATGACTAGACAGCATGGTGGCCTTGTCGGCCCGCATAGGTTCCCCTTTATAAGTATGTTTCTGGTTAGCTGAAGTGTTATACAGATGACTATAGGCCCAGCCGGCCGGAGGCTGTATTTACAACTATTATATAGCCCATTGTTTCCAGAAATCTGAGATAGAGTTAGCTAAGCACCAGATGTGCTTAGGCTCACCAGTTAGCAGTCCAGGTCCTATTAGGGCACCAGGTGCTAGTCATACCCCCCAAGGCGGGGCGTGATAGTAATATGCACAGGTTGAGGCTAAAACTAATGTTCAAGGCACAAGGAAGATGCATGGAAAAGAATTGGTGGAAGATCGAATGAAGATAGTGCAAGAGAGGGACTGCTGGCAAGGGTAGCGTGCCACGCAGCTCAAGTTGCACGCTGAGGGTCATGCCACGTCGTGCTATGCTGCGCGAGAAGATGCATTCTAGTGCGCTTGAGTGTTTGCGTCATGCCATGCTAGGTACTACTGCGTGCCAGCTCCCATGTCACGTAGGGTGTCGGACGCGAGGAGGGCTGTGCCACGCCGGGCATCTTGCACAGCCTGCGCTAAGGACTTGAAACTGCCAAAATTTCCAGTAAGCCTCCGCGTTTGCTCTGTGTCACGGAGAAAAATTGAGGCGAACAACTCCGTGACACTGAGGCAGTCCATGCACGACCAAAAATTGCAATTTTCCACTTACTATAAATTAAAACCTTAGCTGCTAAATTCATTTATCAGGAAATATGTTTGGGAAACCGTAAAGGAGCGAAGGGAGAAAAGAAGAACTCTACCTAGTGTTCATTATATTTCATTCTCTTTTAATTATTCTTGTAAGTACTTTACTTTAATCATGCTTTTAAGTATTTGTACTAACATGAGTGTCTAAAACCATTCCTCTAGGGTTGAGGCTACGTAAATATGATTGTAATCGCATGAATTCTTCATTGGTTTGAGTTTAGTTTTTATTTTGTCTTACATTCTTTATTATTAATGTTTTTATGCTTGATCACCATAAAAACATACCCATTAAGCTTAGGTAAAAGCTTGAAAGAGTAACCCAAGGCTAGAACATGAGAACGTAGGGAGCAAGTTCTTACCTTTACGATATGATTTGCGATTAGGATAGAAATTATACCTAATTTACCTTGCTTGGTTATTAAAATGGGATAAGCTAGACACCGACTTAGATTTATCACATCACCACTCGTAGAAGTAGTTGTGAATCTAAGTCCGAGTAAATGATCAGAGATATGAAAGTCCATAATCAAGGGCAAAAACTACGTAAACCATATCCACATATTTAAGTTGCTCACGAATTAGGATGTCACATCACCTCTCAACGATGTAGGTGTGAGATTTTTTTGTCATGTTTAGAGGCTCGAAAGACCATGAACATAGCATTTAAATTATGTGAGACAACAACTGAAGTTTTCATACTAGAACCATTGTGAATTGTAGTAGTGCATGATTATTAGGCCTCAACTCTAGTTGCTTCTCGTATTGTTTCTCGATTATTTTGATCACTCCTAGACTTAATTAGAATTTTATGAAATTTATATAATCAACACTTGTGAAGATTAATGTTCAACACTTGAACATGAATATTCGTTGAAATAGTCCAGGCCCTGTGGGTTCGACAGCCGGCTTTGAAAAAGGGCCACTATATTACTTGTACGACCGCGTGCGCTTGGGCGCAACAAGTTTTTGGCGCTGTTGCCGGGGACTGGTGAAGTTTAGTGAATTTTTCTAGTTATTTTGTGATTTTTAATTCCCTTAAGTGTTGAAAAGCTTGGTCTTAGTCTGCAATATTGTAGGTGAAAAGTTGCCCTTGTAGATCTAGTGGAACCATTATTCGAACCTGAATGCCAACTGCATTTGCTCAGAAGGGAAGGTTTAGAGAGAAAATTGAAAAGATTACAAGAGCAGTTGAAACAACATCCACCAGTTAGGCAAGAAGAGTTGTTATCTGATCAAATGGCAGCCCAACCAGTTCGCGAAGTGGCAATTCCACTAGCGAAAAATGTGACCTCCAGTATCTGCAAACTAGAGTCGGCGGGAACTTTGAATTGAAGCAGAACATGGTGCAGCTGTTACATTTGAGTAGACAGTTCACTGGGATGACTCATGAGGACCCACAACAGCACTTATAGAACTTGTTGGAGATCAGTGACACTTTCATCCCTACTGGAGTGTCAACTGATTATGTCCGACTCACACTCTTCCCTTTTTCATTATTGGGAGAGGCAAAGAGGTGGTTGAAGGCTAAGCCACCTAATTACATTACTTCTTGGGATGACTTAGCAAAGAAGTTCCTCATCAGATTCTTCCCTTTAGGATAGAATACCAAACTCAGGAGTGAAATATTAAGCTTTAAGTAGAGGCCAGAGGAGATTCAAGTCATTTTTGAGAGCTGCCCCCATCACCAGCAGTCCAATGAAGTACTAGACCATACCTTTGTGGAAAGTCTAGACCCACACACCAAAATCTTACTAGACTCTGCATTAGGTGGGCAAGCACTAGAAAAGACATACGATGAGTTGTACACTTTGTTGAACAGGATTGCTCAGGGAATCGAGAGGGGCAGGAAAAAGAGCAGTAGGGCTGATAGAGATAGATAGTGTCAATGCCTAGGTGGCATAGCTAGCATCCTTTCAGCATCAGATGATGACTCAATTTAACAAACTGAGTATGAATCCACCGCAGGGATTGGTGAATGCAATGCAACAGGCTCTAAGTTGGTGTGAAATCTATGGTAATAATGGGAACAATGCAGAATTTGGTGGGGCCAATCCTGAATCGGTGAATTTTTTAGGGAATGTTTAAAGAAACAATCAGAATTGTGGGAACACCTATAACAAGAATTGGCAGAGTCACCCAAATTTTTGTTGGGGTGGAAATCAGATTCAGAGCTACCAGCAACCTCAGCAACAACAGTATCAGTAGCAGAACAGGTAGAACGGTGGCCAATCAAGCAGCAACAACATTAAAGAGATGTTGCAGAAAATTATGGCTACGCAAACCCAATTGGCAGAGAACCAGGCGAGGATGGCATCAGATTTGAAAAACCAGTAGTTGGCCACCGGAAATCTAGAGAAGTTGGTGGGTCAACTAGCTTCTGCTCAGCGCACCATATGTCAGGGAGGGTTACCCAGTGACACAGATACAAACCACCGACATGTTAATGCTATTAGTCTGAGGAGTGGCAGGCAATTGGCTGATGCACCACCAAAGAGAAGAGAAATGAGGTGTTGCCGGAGCTGATAAGAAAGGACCACCTACTGACAAGGGTGATAATTAGAGTGTTATGCAACAAAATACACAATCATCATTGTAGCCAGCACAGAGACCACCACCACCATTCCCGCAAAGACTCAAGAAGAGAAAGGAGGAGGAATGCTTTAAAAAGTTCTTTGATATTTTCAAAGAACTTCACATAAATTTGCCTTTTCTTGATGTTTTGCAGGGAATGCCCAACTACGCTAAGTACTTGAAAGATGTGGTTGCCAACAAAGTTAGATTGGTGGATGTTCAAACCTTGGCAATGACTAAGGAGTTCAACTACATGGTAATGAACAAGATACCAAAAAAGCTCAAAGACCCAGGGAGTTTTACCCTCCCCATACAAATTGGTAAAGTAAAGTGACAAGAGCTCTATGTTGTTTAGGGGAAGCAGTAAATCTAATGCCCCTATCTTTGTGTAACACCTTAGGGTTGGGTCAGCGGAGACCAACACGAGTGATTCTGCAGTTGGCAAACAAGTCTCAAGTGGCACCAGAGGGAATCATTGAGGACCTTCTCATCAAAGTGGTTAAGTTCATTATACCCACTGATTTAATCATACTTGATTTCAAAGTTGATGATAAGGTACCTCTGATCTTGGGATGGCCATTCTTGGCTGCTGGAGGAGCAATTATAAATTTAAGATCATGGACCCTGAAAATGAGGGTCGATGATGAAGAAGAGCTCATTCAAGATTACCAAGAGATCAACGCACCCACATACTACCGAGATCTTTTGTAAGGTCAGTGTGTTGTTAGAGGCTAAGTGTGGGGTGGTAGAATCTAAAGGTCCTCTTCCACAGGAGATGATCACATTTTAGCCCCAATCTGATGGAGGGCTTCAAGAAAAGAAGAAGTTGGAACAAGGGAGGGACAGAGTGGAGGCTGTTCCCTTAAAAAATAAAAAGAGAAGAAGATGGTTCTCGAAAGGGAACACTAGTCTGAGGATGTCCTGAGAAGGATACTCCACGTCGTGCAGTGACGTAAAATCAGGCATTGCTTGAGAGGCAATGCAAGGGTACCACAGGTACAACTTTATTTTCCTTTTATTTTGATTTTGTTAATTTTCACTTGGTTGTTGTTTTTTGTGGTGAATTAAGCACAGGTTGAGGGGAAGTCTGAGTACCCTTAGAAGAGGAAGCTAAAGAGCATGAAAGAAGATGAGTGTGGGGTCGATAACCCACTTGTGCAAAAATAAAAGAATACATGTTGTTAGCTAGGCCTAGAGGCCTCAGGGAGTATTTCTCACCCTTTCTATATTCTAATGCGATGCTTTGGGGACATAGCATATTCTAAGTGTGGGGTGAGGAAAATTTCAAAATTTTGTGCTTAATGATTTTAGGTGGAATTATTGCTTGATATGTTATTGGTTGATGAAAAAATTAAGTTGAGCATGATTCACTTGCTCATTCTTTTTTCTTTTCGGTTCTTTTCTGACGAGGGGCACTTTGAACCGATGAATAAAAATTTTCTTTATCTATACATTGTTGTTTTTAGTCATAGTTAGGGACTTTTTCTGACGATGGATGGATACATGATTGTAAGATGCAAGTGTTGTAAATTTTGAAGCATGCGAGCAGTTGTTTATCTCTGTTTGAGACACCTAGGCTCTTGAATGTGACTTGATGTGCTTAAAACTAAATTTTGCATTCTTGTGATTAGCTGAGTGAAGAGTCTGCTAAATTTGTCTTGAATTGAGCATGTGCTGAGAGTGTAAGGTAGTCTACTGAATTTGTCTTGAATTGAGCATGTGCTGAGAGTGTAAGGTTTTTGAATATTCCATGCTATTGTGTAGTGTCTAGAACTTGCCTGGTGTGCATACAAAGCAAAATGAGGGATGTGGATTGTAGGAGATGATTTAGGCATTTCTTTGAATGAACCTAATTTTTATCCCTTACTTTACCGACCTTGGATGTTTGATCCTAGTTAGCCCCATTGAGCCTTTAGACTATTCTTTTCTAGCCACAAAATGAGCTTAATCCTTTCTTTTCATTAGCCTGGAATTTGATCCAAAACTCCTAAATGCTTATGTGAAATTGCAAAAGAAGTTAAGGAGTGAGAAATGGAATAAGAAGGAAAATAGTAGTTGTGGGAGTTGAAGAGAAGACTAGAGGTGCACTTGTTTAAAAATGAATAAGAGTTAGTAGGGAGTAAAAGAAGAAAAGAGTGAAAAAGAGAATTAAGAAAATTGCTCAAGTACTCCTTACTAGCAGCTTAAGTGTGCCTAATGAGATGGGGAATCAAAAGTGGAAAATGGGAGTTGAAAAGTATAAAGATGAAGTAAGAGAATAGAAATTCCTAATGAAAGTGTGATGTATTAAAAGCGCTTAGGGAAGATAGTCACTGTTCTAGCCATAATAGTACCTACCATCCTTTATCTTACATTACAACTCATTAAGTCCTACTTGATCTTACTTTTGAAAATTCTTAAATTAGTGGAGTAAAACATTAAAGGCAAGCTTATGGGTCAATACATGTGGAATGTGAATTCTTTGTGAGAGTGAGCTTATCTCTTATTCATAGTCCCATACATGTTCGAAATTTCAAGAATCATGAGTGAGAAATGGGTAACTCTCTTGTTGTGAGGGCACATTTTTGATGAATGATAAAATTCATGGTGGAATTCTTGATCGGTTAATTTGCATGAGTTTGTTGAAATTAAGAGTCAATTCTTGAGGCTAGGAAGTCTTTACGTAGTTATACTTTATTTTAATGGTTAAATTTTACATGCTCTCTTTTTAACTTGCTATCTAAAACAATCATTGTAGCCTTAGCTTGAATTGTCTTGCTTCAATTAACTTTGTGTGAGTCTTCATGTGCATGAGATGTAAAAGAGTTTTTCGAGGACGAACAAGGATTTAAGTGTGGGGTAGTGATCTTGGGCATAATTACGTGCCCAAGTGCTATTTTATAACTTGTTTTAGTCAAGTTTGTCAATCTAATTAATTATATTCTCATGTGATTTTTATTATTTATGTGCATTAATTAACCAATGTGATTAGCCTTTAGTTTGTAGGTTTAATATGCCAAGGTTGATGAAAAAAATAATGTTCAAGGCACAAGGGAGAAGCATGGAAAAGAATTGGTGGAAGATCGAATGAAGATAGCGCAAGAGAGAGACTTCTGGCAAGGGCAGTGTGCCACGCAGCACAAGCTGCGCGCTGAGGACCATGCCATGTCGTGCCATACTGTGCGAGAAGAGGCATTCCAGTGTGCCTGCGTGTTGGCACTGTGCCACGCTAGGCACTGATGTGCACCATCTCCTATGTCACGCAGGGTGTCATGTGTGAGGAGGGTCGTGCCACGTCGAGCATCGCCCACAACCTGCGCCAAGGACATGAAACTGCCGAAATTTGTAGTAAGCCTCCGCGTTTGCTCCATGTCATGGAGGCAAATTTAAGCGACCAGCTCCCTGACACGGAGGCAGTCCATGCACGGCCAAAAATTGCAATTTTCCACTTACTATAAATTAAAACCTTAGCTGCTAAATTCATTTATCATGAAATATTTTTGGGAAAACGTAAAGGAGCGAAGGGAGAAAGGAAGAACTCTACCTAGGGTTCATTATATTTCATTCTCTTTTAATTATTCTTGTAAGTACTTTACTTTAATCATGCTTTTAAGTATTTTTACGAACATGAGTTGCTAAAACCCTTCCTCTAGGGTTGAGGCTACGTAATATGAAATTAATTGCATGGATTCTTCATTCGTTTGAGTTCTAGTTGTTGTTTTGTCTTACATTCTTTATTATTAATGTTTTTATGCTTGATCACCATGAAAAAAACCCGTTAAGCTTAGGTAAAAGCTCGAAAGAGTAACCCTAGGCTAAGATATGAGAATGTAGGGAGCAAGTTCTTACCTTTATGATAGGATTTGCGATTGATAGAAATTATACCTATTTTTCCTTGTTTGGTTATTAAAATGGGATAAGCTAGACACCGACTTAGAATTATCATCACAACACTCATAGAACTAGTTGTGAAACTAAGTCCGAGTAAATGATTAGAGGTAAAAAAGTCCATAATCAAGGGCACAAACTCCATAAACCACATCCACATATTTATGTTGCTCACAAATTAGGACATCACATCCCGCTCAATGATGTAGGTGTGAGACTAGTTTATCGTGTTTAGAGGCTCGAAAGACCATGGACATAGCATTTAAATTATGTGAGACAACAATTGATGTTTTCATACTTGAACCATTGTGAATTGTAGTAGTGCATGATTATTAGGCCTCAACTCTAGTTGCTTCTCGTATCGTTTATCGATTATTTTGTGGTCACCCCTAGACTTAATTAGAATTTTATGAAATTTCTATAATCAACACTTGTGAAAATTAAGGTTTAACACTAGAACTTGAATATTCACTAAAATAGTCTAGCCCCTGTGGGTTCGACATCCGGCTTTGAAAAAGGGCCACTATATTACTTGCATGACTGTGTGTGCTTGCGCGTGCGCTTGCGCGCAACATTATTGCTTTATCTTATTAAATTAAATACCTTAAAAAACTTAAGAGAAAGAGCATAAAATCCTCTTAAATGACTTGAAAACTAAGCAAAATCTCGTGTTTAAAAGCCTAATGAATTAGTAAATTACCAACTCATCAAACCCCCAAACATGAACCATTGCTTGTCCTCAAGTAATGCAATTATTTATATCTGAACTTTACACATAAACGTGTCATATGAGATTATGCACAAGGGACCACTACGACCTAGACAACCCAAAGATCGCTCCCCAACACAAAAGAAAAGAGGAGACTCAACACTTTATGCCAATGCTTCAAGAGATAACAACAATCAATTTTGCATGATTCACATTTGATTCCTTCATTAACAAGGGACCTTGTTGGTCACAGCAAGCTTATAGAGCATATCAAGTCATTAAAGATTCACATTCAAAGTTTGTCTTCAAGCTCACTACAATCTTGTCTAAATCATATCTTTTGGAACGTACAAGCATGTACCCTAAGGAGGTGATGCTACTCACAACAAGAGAGAATCTCATTCAATTATTAAGAAATTCATACTCAAGGGATTATAGAATGAAACAAATACGCTCACTCTCATAAAGAAATTCTCATGCAGATAACTGGACACGTAGGTTTGCCCTTCGTGTAACTTGCCACTAATGTAGAGTTGCTACACATAAAATTAATTAGTACTTGGAGGTCATGATGTAGGCTAGGGGTAAAGGTAGGATGAATTTTAAGTTCTTGTGACTAGAACCTCCCTAATGCCCTTTTGTGAATCTTATAACATGCTCCATTTTCTTCTTAGATTACCCTCACCTTATCTCTCTGTGAACATCATTTCCACTTTTGAAACAAGAGTCCTCCTTGTCTCTCCTTTTTAATCACTTTTCATCTTATTTGAGCAAGAGGCAACACCTTTTCACAATTCAGTTCTTTTCACTCAAGCAATTCATTTATTTTTTTCATAATGTGGTGCTACCTCACATTGAAGTTCACATTGTTATTCCCATTTTCCTTCTTGCAACCCTCAAACTAAGGATTTTGTCTCATCTTTCCCTTTTCTATTCTCACACTTTTGGGACTTCGAGTATCATTTTTTGCATTTCTTCTCACAACTAGCACTAGGGAGGATGGGTGCCAAAGAGGGATTACAAAAGGGGTATTGGGCTTGTAATGTGGTTTCCAAGGAAAAGGCTTGAAGGCTCAACATCGGCTAACAAGGATTTATTTTCAAGGAGGTCATATGGGTAAAGTAGCTATCTAAAAGAAAGCCTAAAATAATCTTCCAAGTGCCACCACATGTAGGATTTCTCCTCGAGTCACACTTGGGGAAAGTTCCAGACACTCATTCAAGGAAGAGAATTAAACTAAAACCTTTCCCATAAGCATCACCCTCCACGGGCTTCACACCATTTTCATCACCACATCAAAAGTCATAAAACAAGATAACATGAGAATCAAGAAGAAAAACAAAGAATGTGTAAACGTTGACTCAAAAGAACTTAAACTTGGCATTTTTTCTTAAGAAAGTTGCCTCGCAATCCATCATTGGGAAATTCACCCAGTTCGACAGTAAAAGAAAAGCATAGAAAATCACTCCTCGGGAAATAACATGGTATTAAAAAAACCATAAGAGTTTATTCACTAACTACTATAAACAAAAGGCGATAATAAAAACCATGGGTCAACAACATTTTGCAATTTAAAATAACCCCTCATTGGCACTAATAATTTAAGAACAATTTTTCATTCATCATTTTTTTAATCACATGCCCGACAATAAGGGTAAGAACTCCTTGATGTGGTTACTCATCATCATCATCATTAGCCGCAACTTCTGCATCATGGAAAACATCTCCCAAATCCTACTCTTCATCGCCTAAGCTCTCGAATAAGTCATCAATGGGGCCTTGGGCTATAGATAGGGCAGCAATAGCTGCGTCAGGTGCACTCATGTCAGGAACCTCCATTGGTGCCCGACTTCTCAATTCCCTCATTTCAGCCTGGAGAGAAGTAACAACCCCCTCCACAACATCCACTCGAGAGCATAGCTTGCTCAAGCTGTCAAACACAGATTTTATCTTCTAAGGGAGACTTTGAGCCAACTTTTGGAGTTGGCTCTCACGGGAATGTGTCATCTCCCCAAGATTTTGAAGTCTTCTTGGGTGAAAAGATGTGGGAGGAGGTGAGGATCCTCTAACAGGTGCTTCTTTGGAATCATGGCTTGATGCCTCAGGATGTGGCATATTGAAATTGGGGGCAATGGCGGTCTCCCCTGCACCATGGGAGATGGACTCCTCGGGGACCTCAAAAGCTTGCATCCTCTTCCGCTTGCTCTTGGGAGCCTCTGCGTTCCTCTTCCTATCATACTAATCATGTTGGTAATGGAGCTGGGGGAGTCATCCGGGAATAATGGCACTCACGCTCTAAGGCAAAGCTGGGATATGAGCACGGCATAGGGCATTGAAGTTCCAGCTTGCCTTGCCTTTCTTTTCATTTGTGTGGCCACTATTTCCCCAAAGTATATGGGTACCTTTTTCATAATGCAATAAATGACAATGGCCACCTCCAAATTGACTCATTGATAATTCTTTGAGGGCATGATATGGCTGCAAATGAAATAAAGCCACAACTTTGTCTCAAAAATCAGGTTCTGCCTGGAGATCTCACCCTCCACTGAAGCCCAGAATGGCGGGCCACTAGCAATGATCGAAGCTATCTAGCTGAACTGATTATCTTTGTCAGCCACTCTATTTGTATACGTAGTCCCTAGATCGATCTTATTATAAAAAAATGCATTAACCACTACCAGAGTGATATCAACCTCCACACCCCGCACTATGACTGAAGGAAGGCAAAGGAACTCCTCAACCTTTCCCCTATGCTTCATATTCTCTTGCCGTGCCTGATAAGATGCATAGAACTCTAGTACAAGTCTAGGGTAATAGTTTTAAAGAGGCTCAGCAAAGATGTCCCAATGGCGATCAGTGAACAGCGTCGTGATGTTGTGGAGGCCGCCCCTCAACCCCAACAAGTCGAACCTCTTCTCAACTGTGATAAAGTTCCCTTCACAGATAGCATAGTGGCCCTTCATATTGGGCACACAAAATATGATGGCTTCTCTTGTGTTTGTGGGGGTTGGGGTTACCTTGACTTTCCCTTTGCCCTTGCTTTTGGATGTGGATGGAGCCTTTCCCTTAATAGACTGCATGGATAAAGTCATAATTCTGCAAAACCATATTAGTGTCGCAACAAGCAACATTTCTTTAAGTATTTTTTTATAATAGAAAAGAAAAATCAAAAACTATCCTAAGCTAAGGAAAGAAATTATAAGAATTGGATGACCATCAATTTGGAGGATCAGAATCAAGTACTGGTGGTACCGACGAGAGACCGGTGAAATACAGGAGGGGACCCGTGAATTGCCACTGAACCGCCAGTACTCTACAGAAGACTAGGTGAAACATCATTCATTCGATGGTACACAAGTGTTTCCCCAATCTTGTCCCGCGAAGCACAAGTGAAACGCGGGTCGGGACAATTTCCTGAAGCCTTGCATCCCCACCTGTGTTTCAATTGGCGTTTCGTAAATGAATACCGTTTAGTTAATTTCACTCCCAAATTCAGTTAAATAGAAATTCTTCACATTCATGACTCACTCACTGATTGCACATTATGATTTTATTCGCTCAAGCAACACAACAAAAATACAATTTACCTATAAGAAAGACATCACTCTATCTATCATCGGGCAAATCGTGCATTCTAAGCACATGGGGCTACTCAGACTTCACCGCGAACTAGTATATCAAGCACACCATACATAAAGCATTTTTACCACAGAAGACATCCACATCAATATTCAGCATTTTATCATCACCCCCAACATACCTACAATATAAAAACCATTCAATCCATGAAAAAACACAATATGGGAGAGGGGGAACATGAGTTGGAATACTTTGTCATCTATCGTTCTTGATTTTAGATTCACATTTGCAAAAATAAGAAACATTAATGTTGGGATACATACACCAATTTGAGAATTTGAGAAGAAGTACAGAAATTAAAGTTTTGAGCTTGCCCAACAATGGTGATCCAAAGATCAGAAGGTTTAAGTTGCTAAGAGGGAGTTTAAATGAATAGATGTGAAAATAGGAGAATGAGAATGGGGGTTTATATAGGTTTAAGAGAGAGAGTGTGATTGGGTAGTGAAGAGGTGGGTGTTAGTGGTAGGTTTTAATGGAGGGAAGTTGGGAAGGTGAAAAGGGTGTGGTTAGGTGAAAAGGTGGAGAGAGGAGGTTTTGGGAAGGTAAAAAAGGGTTTTGATCAGTTTGGATAATTTTTAAAGTGTTACAGGTTTGGTTAGTCAATGGATTGGTCAAGATTCAACATACACTTACTGACCTCTACTAGTGCTAAACCTGCGACCGTCGGTGGGTACCGACATTTCACCGGTTCAAGCGCTAGTGCCTTCTTGAATACCCAGTTAACTGTTTATTCACTTCCACCCACCGACATTTCGCAGATCTTCACTTGTGTTTCATCGGTGATTCGTATCTTAGCCTTTTATTTTTCAACTTTCCTCCAAGTACAATCATTTATACCCGAGCCAAACTGGCATTTTGCAGAATGCTTCCGATGTTTCACTAGTGACCCACCGGTTCTCTTTTCTTTTCCCACATATTCTTTATTCCACCTACGTGTGCATGGCGACTCATGCTTGAGCATTGGCGTTTCGTCGGTCTAGCGCAGTGGCCCCCCTATTTTTCTTCTCCTTGTTTCTCATCCAATCATCCTACAAAAAAAAATCAACAAAGCATCAAGGTGTCAAAACATAAAAAAACATGGTTTGCCTCACAAGAAGCACCTTATTTAACATCATGGCATGACATATAATTCCTCAAGTGTCAGTTTTCGAAGGGTCATCCTTCGAATCAGCCTCATCAACACAACCTTTGTGCTGCTTCATCATTCAAAACCCCTGTCACCTTGCACTCATTCAGGGGCTCAGTGGTTTGACACACCTTGAAGGTGAATTCCTCACTTCCCACTTGAAATTTCAACTCACAAAACTCCACATCTACCAATGCTCTATCCATGGAAAGCAATGGTCTCCCTAAGATGATAGGTACTTCAACATCCATACCACAATCAAACATGAAAAAGTCAGCTGGAAGGATGAACTTGTTGACCTAAACTAAGATGTCCTCTAAGACTTGCACTAGTTTCTTTATGGATCGATTAGCCATCTGTCACGCCCTAAAAATGGGGAAGTGCGCAACTGGCACTCGATTCATGATTGATCGAGAAGCCGGCTATAAAACATCTATATATGTAACACAAAGGCTGACCAAGCCACCCGTCACAACCAACAAAGATAAATACTGGACCCTTAATGTCTCGATAATAATGAATATGCAACCTGCAAAGCCTATAAGGCTACAATAAAGCTAAATAGAGAATTGGAAAGCAAACACGACTACACAACTAAAACTACTATACAAACTAGTCCATATCAGCCTCTACGGTGTAAAAAAACTAAAATGCACGGGACAGGGCCTCGACCTACCCATGTTGCACACAAAACAAAAAATAGTCAAAACTAGGACATGGCTCCTAAAAGAGAGAAGCATACCACTATTCTGCTGAAATCTAGCTCCTACTACGTTTGATGATTTGAGCCTCGGACTGTACCTGCAGTGCGATTGCAGGAAGGGTCCCCAGATGAAGGGACATTAGTATGAACAAAATGTACTAGTATGTAAGGCTGAAAACTATAAATATATAAGTTAACAATGATAACTGAGCAAAAAATAAGGAATAGTAACAACCTCAAATCCGAAAAATCGAAACCTGATAATAACTCAATATTGAAGTGTAAATGCAATCATCTAATGCACAACAAAACTATAACTGAAATGCCAGTGGCTAGACAACCATAAAACCCATATAAAATTCATCCAGCCAGTGTACCACACCAGGGTAAAAATATAAATTCCTTCATCCGGTATACCACACCGGGGTAAAATCCGCCCAACCGGTGTAACACACCGTGGTAAAATAAAAATACCTCCAGCAGTGTACCACACCAGGGTAAAATTAATAAATCTTAAACAAAATCATAAATGGAGCCGACATGGCTTATACTAGACTAATTTAACATGTATAACATAGAAATGGCGAATACTTAATATGTAGCCTGCATAGGCCTTCTTCGTAATACATAATTGCAAATGAGCACATATTAGCTATAAAGCTAGAAAATAGAACTTAAATGCATGCATTAAAAACTTGTTTAAATCATAAGGCACTATGGATATCCTAAGAGTTTCAACAAGATTTATAGGTCATGTTCAAGGGACATTAGAACTCGGAAACTCGCTAGCTTGTCGTTCGGCTTAAGAGAAAGGTATTATGAAATCTCCCCTTGGCCTGACATATTTCATAACATACACATAAGATAAAGGAAAACCATAACCAGGAAATCCTAATTCGAAAAGCTCGTTTACCCTTAATAGCTGGTGACGTTTTTACTTGGCTTAAAATTGTTTACATGTCATCGTCTTGGCTCTTTCACCATTTTAGTTAGCAACCAAACCTTTAAACACATTTAATATCACACACACACACACAAACATATAT
>JACEIK010001329.1:279226-296489 GCA_018107945.1 Datura stramonium
ATGTCCAGCTGAGGGGTCTCCAACTCGATGTACAACTACAACAACAATCAACACAATATCACACTTTAGATGCCTCACTTCGTCTAGGCATAATCTTAAGATTTAAACTCGATAAAACATGAAACTTTAAAGCTTAAATGAAGCTTAACATATTTCCTCAAGACTTGTAAATAGGTTGCTAGCTCATTCAATTTACAACGCACGAATCGTGCTTAAAAGAACAATGGACGGGTCGCCTTATAATATACCTTTCTCCGATGAACTTTTCTTTAGCCAATTTCCTATTTCAATGATCAGCCTTCAACCTACTTAATCCAGTGGTTTTATAGGCCAACAACAAGCTTAATCTGTAGCATAAAATGTAGCCCAAAATAACTAACCAAAGGCAGTCACAATACCAACAACAACACATGGCAACATCAACAACATTTAGCTATTTCCTCAACTAGTTTTCACTAACTTTTGAGGGAGAAAAAAGAGGAAATTTTACCTTTGTTATTATGTAATTCTTCCCCTCAATATGAAGTATAATTCAAGCAAAATAAACACCCAAAAATCCAAAGGAGAACGAGAAAAACTCAGCTCACAAACAGTCCATCGGCAGCTCACTTAGCTGCCAATTTCAAGCTTTTCTCTTTGCAATTTGAGAGGTTTAAAAAGGGAAAAATCCTTACCTTTTTCTGGGGGGTTGTTATTGGTTAAAAATAGGAGTAATTGAACTCAACATCTTTTCAAAAAATGCAGCAACCTTGCTGTCCAAAACGCAATAGAAGGAGTTCACAAACACACCAAATACACCTCTAACTTCTAGCTTTCCATTCATGAATCCAAGCAATTTTAGTAGTAGAATCCTCACCTTTTATACTTGTGTATAACCCCTAAAAAGAGGGAGAATATATGTGACTTAGAAATGCTTCATAAATGCAGCAAGTCACCACAACAACACTGCCAAAAATGCAGCTACAAGGCAGCAACAACTTCACAACAAAGTTGCTTTCACTTCCATGGACTTATTCTTGAGGAATTCCTCTTGGTTTCTTAGGCTTTGCTGCTGGAAAAGAGAGAGGATTTCAGAGAGTAAGAAAGTACCTCATATCTGGAAGTGGTGAAACTTATTTCATAACACACAACTTAAAATATAAAGGTTGTTGGGCAGAGGCCTTTTTTAGGGCGGTGGCCGCCTCACTGTCCGATAGTGGCACCATAAAACGTCTATAACCTCTTACTCCAAACTCTGATGGACAAGCGGTTTGATGTTCTGAAAATTAGACTCGAAGACCTTTAATTTGATAGTTGTGGGGATTCTATTTTATTTTATATTGGGAGATATGGTCGTTTAAAGTTGAGTCTTACTTATGAACTTCACATACTCTTTTCTTTTCCGTTCGTACACATTTCCCTTGTCATCTACGACCAATGTACCACCCGTACTTCCCCTAACCTAGCATAAAATATCAAATAATCACCAAAACATTTTAAGGGTGTAATACCATAAACAACATCATTGAGGTGGGTTTGGGACTCTCCAACCCCAACTTTTTGAAAATAATGAGAGGCATCAGGTTTATGCTTGCCCCAATATCACATAGGGACTTTTTGAACACACTCAAACCAATGGTGCAGGGGATAGTAAGGGCTCCTAGATCCTCTCTTTTGTGAGTGAGATTGCTTTCCAACATGGAACTCCAATGGTGTGTCACTTCCCCTACACTAGAATCAACAATCCTTTTTTTCTTCAACAAATCTTTCATAAACTTGGCATAACCGAGCATTTGAAGCAAAGGATCCACTAGAGTTCTATTGATGGACAATTTACTAAACATCTCAATGAATTTTTGGAACTGATTGTCCTCCTTTTTCTTGGCTAACCTCTGAGGATACGGAGATGGAATCCTAGGCTCTTGGCATATGTAGGGTAAAGCCTCTTTGCTCTTTCTCTTTAACAACATCATTCACGAGAGTTACATCAACTTCTCCCTCATCAAATTCTTCTTCATCATTCACAATCTATGGTGCTTTTGGCACTGTAACCTTTACTCTATCACTGCTTGTTTTTGGGTCAAGAACATCTTTGGGCTTCACACTTACATCTTCCAACACTTTACCACTTCTAGTCACAATTACCATAGAATGGCCCTCCATCTTCAGGTTGGGTGCGGTGTCACTAGGAAGTGTCATTTGGGAATTCATTTGGGCAAACAAATTTCATTTGCTCTTCAAAGTGATTTATCGACGCTGAGCGGGAGTTCACTGTTGGGAAAGGTTTGACACCTCCCTTTTCAATTCCTTCACTCCACTATCGATGGATTCCTCTCTCTTGAGTACTCTAGCCAGCATCCCTTCAATCTTGGAGCTTCCCAAATTACTCACACCAGGTTGTAATTGGGGGTTTTCACCCTTTGGAGGGGGAACATATTGGTTTGAGCTTCGATGATAACATTCCCCATTACAATATTGATCTCGGTTACCCCATCTTTCATTACAATCAACCCAACCCTATTTGTCGTGGTTTCTCCAACCTTGATTCTCTTCCCTTAGGCGCCAAGGGCCTTGATTGGCACCTTGGTATCCCGGAAAAGAAACCCCCATTTTGTTTGCCATGAATTGGCATTCATCTTCATACCATAGTGGTGAGGTTTCCTTTTCATACTGCATAGGACCTTGAGTCCCCACGACATTAGCGCTCTTAGACCATGTACCCATGATGTGCTTCCTCATCTACTCAAGATGGGTCATCATTTTTGCCAAAGTCTCTTCTCGCTCATTGTCCCTATTTCTCATCTCGGTGGTCACAAAACTTGAACCCGCACCACTTAAAGGTACTTCAGTTTCCCTCGTTTGCCAAGCTCGGTTTATTTTAGTCATTCTATCTAACAAAGCTCTAGCTATTCAATAGGGCTTGTCCATGAAAGATCCACCTGCCAAGCTATTTTCCACAGACATGTTAATGTAGTATAAGGAATGATAAAAAATTTGAAGAAGCACTCCATATGGAAGCTGGTGGTTAAGACATAGGGCCACTTTTTTCTTGAACCTCAGCCAAGCGTCATGTAAAGGTTCCCCTAGTATTTGCCTGAAGTTGGTAATACAATCTCATAGTTGCAACATCCTTAATGGAGGGAAGAACCTATCTAGGAAGGCTTCAATCAATTCTTGCCATGAAATGATGCATCCTGGAGGGAGTTCCTCAAGCCATATGGTTGCTTCCCCAGTCAAAGAAATGGGAAGAGCCTCAATCTAATGGACTCCTAACTTATGTTTGTGATGTTGAATGGTTGGCATATCTCAAGGAAATTTTGAAAATGGCAATTTGCATCTTCACTTTGCTAACCTCCGAAGAGTCCTTTCATTTATAGCAAGTGTAACATTGTGCAGGTCACATGGAACACCACATTCCCTACCGTGGGTAATACGAGAAGTACACCTGCTAGGTCTGGCATCATGGGATCATCATCCTCGTGATCAATATGACCATCCATGGAACCTTCTTGAGATTGTTGGTCAATATCAGTCATCCTATAAAGGTACCCAAAAACAACAACAATTGTAAAAATAAAACACAAGATGCTAAATTAATTCAACTCAACAATCAACTATGGACTATCTAACACCATTCCCTGGCAATGACACCATTTTTTATAATGTTCAAATTCACTCCTCGTAAAGAGAGAGTGTAAATGATCATTGGCAAAATAAATATACCACACGAGTATCGGGGCCAATCCCATAGGGAATAGCACTTATATTGCACAAAAGTTGTCTAACAAATAAAACTAAGAAGCATCATTTTATTGAAAACAAACAAACAAAAATTTCGGGGTTCAAAAGATTACAATTAAGATGTAGAAACAACTATTGATCAATCAACAAAATAACCAACTTGGATTAACAAAAATGAGCAAGAGATAGGGGTATGCTTTTGAATGGGGTATCAATTGGATTGAAATTGACTAGAAAATCAAATTATTACTCATAAATAGAAATAATAATTGATGAGGTGGCACCCGATCTTTCTTAACCACTTGGGTGCTTTTTGCCTCGGGTTTTCTCAAACCCCAAGGTCCCAAACAATATATCCATTAAGACTTGGGGTCATATTTGAGCTATTTTTAGCCTTAAATCTCTCATGAGTGAATGATTATGGGTTTTAGCTATCTCTAGCCTAACCCCACACAATCAACACCCAATTACCCACCATCGCTTTCTCACCCATACACAATTTTCCTTTTTCAAGCAAAAAAAGAGTAAGTAAGCATCACCAACATTTGCTACTAATGAGTAATTTAATTATAAATTGGGACATAACAACATATTCATGTTAAATGAGTAACTCTAAGATTAATCTAGCAACACCCAATCAAATTTAACCCCGATTCATGCACACACTCCTAGCAAAGAGATTTAGCTACTCATTGATAAGAAATACAAAATTATATCAACAATTAAAATCATGATATTCATCATTAAGAGTTAAATTAAAGATCACAATTATCTTCAATGGAGGTTTTTACCTTGAAGAAGATGAAGAAAAAGCTACTCAAAATTCCTCCTCTAACATTCTACAAATCAGGAATGGAATTATATGGTACTTTCTACAGAATGTATAGTAATAGTTTAAAAATACTCCTAAAATCCCATGATTGATGATATTTCCCTTCCTACAAGCAGTGTGACTTGTGAGTCACCAGTTGTAATTCCCTGAAAACCCTTAGATAAACTCGGGAGTTGAAATAGAGAAAATTGAAAATCTGCACCAGGTCACAAAACGAGTCATTCTGTGACCTGTGGGGGTGACCACAATTGATTAGGTGACTCGTGGTAAGGATTTGGCTTTAAGTTATGAAAATGGTGATTTGAAGACACCACGGTCATGACCACAAGTAATGGTACCCATGACTCGTTGAGTCAGCCATGGCCAGTGTTGTAGGAGGATCAAAGGGTTTTGGGCAGTTGAGATCACGAGGATTCGTTGGATCCCTAAGGATTCATTGGATCCCTGAGGATCCAAGTCGTGGTCACCCCTGAGGATTCGTTGGATCCCTCTTGGGGCCCCCTTCAGAAAAATGGAAGGCACTCAACGACTGAAGGCCACGAGTCATGGTCCAAGGTGAAGACTTGGTTAGTTATTTTTTGCGAATTTATTAAGGGCTTTTCCATAATTCCTATGGTCTTAAGGCCTAAACTACGTCATTTTATGCTCAGTTATGAGGGTTTTAAAGAGTAAAACCTATCCTAAGCCTTACCATCCCATGCATGCAAGACTAGGAGGCTCTTAATGATGATCAAATCTTAAACGCATCAATTTTTCTTCAATTTCATTTGGGTGTTCAAGGAAGAGGGAAAAATCGATCTACCCAGGTATGTGAGACTATGAATAAAAGTTGCTCCCACTATGATTCGTAAAGTTATATCAATTCCATGAGATTCTACTTCTACAATTCAAGTTCCATGATCTATGGGGTTTAATCTAATTCTTCTGATTTTCTCTATGATCTATGGGTCAATTTCTTTCATGAATTAAATCATGTTATATGATATATGGGTAGATTTTATAACTATTTTGAATATAAATTATAGATTCGCATTTAAATCAAATCATGCCTAATTATGCATTTTTATGAAAATTAAGTTATGATTTCATTATGATCTTGATCCTCTTTAGCCCACTATGATTTACAACATATGATATTATTTCTCTCAAATGTTCATCATGAATCTATGAATATCAAGTATATACATGTTTTGATAGTATGCGTGAACCTCATGATTTATGATTTATGACTATAGTAGATTCGCGGGCCTTATTTCATGGCTAGTTCACATATTTTCAAGAATGCTTGTGATTATCATGATTTAACTAGTCCATGAATTTCATGTATATTATATTTGAGGACTATATATGTTTTGGGAGTAGTATTTATCACTGAGTAGGTTCGGGGCCCAGTTTTTTCCCGGAATCTCAAAACTACGTGCCACCGTAGGTCACAATGGGACCTCCCTTGAGACTGTCCCCTTTGCCAAAATGGGCCTTTCATGGTTCTACCCTTTGAAAGGTACGGACACCCTCCCGACTAGGGGTTTACAGGTCGGGCTCCATGTGTGCTCATATGGGGTATATCGGTTATAAGAATTTTTCACTATTCCTTATGATTTATGTATGATTATGATTATATACTTGGGCTCAATTCATGTTAATAAAGTTTTTCTCTCGTGAGCATGATTATGAATGATTTACAAATGTTTTGAACCTTGAGCACTATGTTGCATTATGATATTTATGTTATGATCATGTTGTCCTACTCTTATGAATTTTTATACTTTTAAATGTTCATTTTTTACTTACCTTTCATACTCGGTACATTCCATGTACTGACCGCATACTCTATGTTGTATTTTTTTATGATACAGGCTCCAATCTTTAGCCTCAACCCCTCTATTAGGCGGTTCCAATGTTTGCATCTAGCCTAGTAGTGAGTCCTCATCTCCCGAGGACCATTTGCTATCAGATTTCTTGCACTTTCATTTTTTAGACTTGTCAGGTTAGTTGGGGGTGTTTTCCTATCAACTCATTAGTTATGTAGAGGCTTTTAGACCATATGTAGTAATCAGCTCATCATGTATCATGTGGTTTCCGACTTCGTTTTTACGTTATGATGAGTTTTCTATTATGTTTATCATGTCAAGTCTTTCGCTTTATTGATTGAGTTAGATGTATACTCATGCCATGGGTCGACTTGGAGTCTCTCCGGTCTCCTTGTCCCGTGTCTTGATCCGGGCCCATGTTCGGGTCATGACAAACTTTGTATCAGAGCAATATGTTTGAAGTTTCCTAGGGTGTCCGAAAGCCTCATTAAGTAGAGTCTTTTTTCATGGATGTGAAGAGCACCACACTTATGATGAAGAGGCTACGAAACGTTTAGGAAATATTCCTTTCTTTCATGATCTTATGTCGTGCGATGAAATTTCTATCTATCCTTCTAACTCATGCAATATATGTTTGCAGAATCATGCCTCCACGTCGAGTTAACGGAAGGAGAAATGGAGACGACCACGAGAACAACAACAGAGAGGCGCACCATCATGCCCCACCATCCCATGAGGAGCATGCACAAAAGCCGGCTGCCTGCGCTAAATTCAAGGAAGCCATACAGATGCAAGCACAGGCCTTGACCGCCCAGGTCAATCAATAGGCGGTGGTGCATCTCCCTCAGAACGATAATGCAGCGGTGGCTCGGGTCAGGGATTTTCTTAGGATGAACCCACCAGAGTTCCTTGGTTCAAAAGTAAATGAGGACTCACATGAGTTCATTGATGAGATTTTCAAGATCACCTAGGTCATGGGGGTGGAAAATGGGGAGTGCGTCGACTTGGCCTTTTATTAGCTAAAAGGGGTTGCGCATGTCTGGTTCAAATAGTGGAAAGATAGTAGGGTAGTGGGAGCAGGCCCTATCAGTTGGGATGAGTTTCTTGCAACCTTTTTAGATCGGTTCTTCCCTCATGAGATGAGGGAACTGAAGGAGGCCGAGTTTGTGAATTTGAAGCAGGGTAACATGTTAGTTTAGTATGCTCCGGAGTTCACCTATTTATCCAAGTATGCACCAGAGTTAGTGGAAGATCAGAGAGCTCGGGCGAGCAGATTTTTACATGGAGTGGTGGATTACCTAGACAAGGATTGTAAGATCTCATGCTGCATCAGGACATGGATTTTCACCGCATATTTTTACACGCCCAGCAAATGGAGGCGGCGTATCAGAGGGAGAGAGAGGCCAAGAGGGCCAGGACAGACAGTTATGGGACTTCTCAGCCTAAATAAGGGGGTGGACACCGCCAACAGTCTCATCACAGGTCCTTTGCTCCAATACCATCATCAGCTAGTTCACAATCTAGACCACGAGTTGATAAGAGGAGCAGGGCCTTAGATTCGAGGGGCCAAGGTAGCATGCAGATAGAGCGCACCTTCCCAACCTATGCGAAGAGCGACAAGAATCACCTAGGGAGGTGTTTAGTTGGATCAGATGCTTCCTTCGAGTGTGCAAAACTCGGACACAGATTCAGGGATTTCCCTTCAACTAGATCAAGGGGTGGTGGAGCTCGTATGCTAGCTGCTAGTTTAGCAGCTCTAGTAGCACGTCCCTCCCAATAGGGTGCTTCGACTAGTTCAGCTGGTGGCTAGCGCCAGAACAAATATTATGCCCTTTCATATCGATAGGAGCACGACACTTCCCTCGATTTGGTTATTGATATGTTGCAAGTTTTCCACCTTGATGTTTATCCTTTGTTAGATCCAGGGGCTACCCTGTCTTTTGTGATGCCTTATGTGGCTAGTAGCTTCGGAGTCAGTCTCAAAATCTTATAAGAACCCTTCTCAGTCTCTACTCTAGTCAGTGATTCAGTTATCGCTCGGTGGGTATATAAAAATTGCTCGGTCTCAGTCCTTTATAAAATCACCTCAGTAGATTTAGTAGAGTTAGCCATGACAGATTTTGATGTCCTCGACATGGATTGGGTATTCTCATTTTATTCCTCTATTAAATGTAAAACCCATGGGGTAGAGTTCAGATTTCCGAGTGGTCCAGTCTTAGAATGGAAGGGTAGTTCAGTCATGTGTAATACCCCGAAGGTGCCTGGGAGTAGACCCGGGAGTTAAAAGTTGAAAATAATTGAAACTGTGAAAAATATTACAGAACAAGCGACGTAACTACTCGTGGTATCAAACCACGGGTCATTGTATGCAGTCATGGCATGGGGAAATTGTAGTGGTAGTGGAGACAACAAGCGACGCAACGACTCGTTGCTTGGAACAAGGTGTCACGCCCCGCCTTGGGGGGTATGACTAGCACGTGGTGCCCTATTAGGACCTGAACAGCTAAACTACTGAGCCTAAGCACATATGGTGCCTGGCTGGCTCTAACTCAGATTCATGAAATCAACGGGCTATATAACGGCTGTAAATACAGCCTCTGGCTGACTGGGCCTATAGCCACCTGTACTATAACATCAGCTAACAAGAATCACACTAATATAGGGAAACCTATGCGGGCCGATAAGGCCACCATACTGTCTAGTTATCTCTGAATCAGTATAACAAATGTTGAACAACTACGTGACCGGCAAGGTCACCACTACTAACTGGATACGGCCCCACACGGCCAACCTAAACAACAATACTAAACAGCTAAACATACGCACGGCCCCACACGAATGGCACAACTAACCACAGGGATATATAAACACAATCTGCAAGCCTCTAAGAATACTGATAAGATGGTCGGGACAGGGCCGCGACCAACCCGTACTATACAACAAAAGAAAATGATGTAAATCTCTGAATATCAAGCTACAGATGACAGGAGCTGATGACTCTGCGCTGGCTAGGATCATGAGGGATCGACTCCTCGTCTATAGGTACCTGCAGGCAAGTAATGCAGCGCCCTAAACGAGCGTCAGTACCACTGGTACCGAGTATGCAAAGCAAACTGAACATAACTGAATATAAGCAACATAACTAGAAATTCTGAACAGTAACAAGTATCTGAAACTGTCTGGACTGATGGAATCTGAAATAAGCTTATCTGTACTGAAGTAAGGTAGGAGCATACCTGTCGTCATGGCGACCTGCTGTCGATCAGCTAAAAGATATCAAGTATATACATATATATATAACAAACAAGGACCTATACCAGCCCCCATAAGCCGGAAGGTGCCAACCAACAAACAATCTATATACCCCTACCCGGGTCAAAACCATCCAAAGTATGTCCACTCAACTACATCTACTAACTAGAACACCTCCTCTGCATTTGGAGTCTCGGCTCGGACTATGACCTCTAATATAAGTAGCGTGTATGAGCACGAAGGACTCCTGTACTCAACTCACGTACTCTGTACTCTTGTACTCAATATCTCTCTATCCTCGTAACTCTTGTAATGCTATCTTTGATCGGCCTCATATGGGAATGCTCCATCCCATCTTCGTCATCTATGAATGGCATACCACTCCTTGGCGTAGCGTATCCCACCCTCATGGTGGAGTCGACACGATTACCAACCCGGGGGCGGTGAGGACGCTCAAAGAGATTGCCCTCATAAAATAAACAAGTCTCAACAAACACTAATCACGTATAGCAAGCATGTTTGATATGAAAATACTATCGATATTCTGATTTCTTATTAAGAACTCTTTTCTACTTTAAATTGATTCTCATCTTGAACTATCTTGTATACGGGATGTCATCATTGTCTAATATTGCTTTACTAGCTTTCATTCTGAATATATATCATAATATTATAAAACATGCTTGCTAGATTCATATTGGACTCAATTCTCGACTTATGAATTCTTTCTTCTATAGTTCACGCTTCTTCTTATCTTGGATTACTAACTTGCGAAGAATTAGCTTTACATACCTTAAGCTCGGATTTCTCGACCAGCGCGTAGCTCGGTCAATACTTCTGCTATTTCTCCCCAAGGCTGCATTCATATATAGGTCAATTAGAACTAAATATGCTTATTGATACGGAAGAAAATCTCACTTTCAATATATATATAGCCCAATTTGGCTTATCGAAAAACGGTTGAAAACTAATTTATTTCGAAAGTCGAAGGAGAAATACTCAATTTAGTGCTAAGAGTAGTAACACTAATTTGGGCAATTCTACTTACCTTAGCTCGGTATCATGATGATTCACTGGTCGAATTTCACGAAACTAACTTTCAGTAGAATGCTCCTTGTTGCTTAATACCTCGGTATCGGAGTTAATTTGAGTTTTGGACCGCGTTTAATAGTGTAAAACGGAAGGAATCTCATAACTCACTTCGTGCCCTCTGTTTTCTAGTTTGCTCTCTACGAAGATTGTATGAAATTTAACATTAAAACCGAAGTGGGAGGCCTTTTATTCTTGGGACATCTAAGTGCGCATTCATGGAATCGCATTCATGGAATGCGATTTATAAGTCGCATTCGTCGAATGCAATTTATAAGTCGCATTTGCCTTGCGACGCGCCGACTTGGCGCTTGTCCGATCTTTCCCCGAGCCTTTTTCTAGCATGTATGGCATTCTAAAACTCTTAACCACCATGCGAATAGGCCATCTACATGTCGAGAATTTACGTGGTGTAACACAAGGAGTCATTGTTAGCAGTCATAGGAGAGGCTATGCTTAGCACGTGAGGATACCACGGGTCATCCAACGGCTCATGGTTAGAAATGACAACCCATGGTCACCGGTCATCATTTGGTTGCAAGAATTTCCAGTGCATGTGACGGATCGAGACCAGACTTGTTGGGAGCAATCACAGTGGTGGTAAGGCTCGTGGTTAGGAGGTCCAAGTTTTGTGAAGGGGCAAACAACGGTCGACTGACGACCCATTGGTCCAGAGGACGAGTTATCCTATCCATCCACGGTTCCGTTTCGGAGGCTAGTCTCAGCAGTTCTTACGATGGGCCATATATTGGTCATCGTTCCTTCCAACGACTCGTTGGTACAACCCGTTGGACCGATTTGGATAATTTTCAGGGAAGATTCATTAAGGGAATTTTCGACTTTTCCACGCTATAAGACCCTAAAATACATCGTTTTAGCTTATGAAAGGTGGTTTTTTAGAGGGATAATTTATTCTAAGTCCTCATTCATGCATGTAAGAATATAGAGAGGTGATCAAAAAGTGATTCAAGGCTTCCCTCTTCACATCCTTCCAATTCCTTCTTGGGTATTCAAGGGAGATTAAGAATAAGTTGTTTTCAGGTATGTAAAGCTATCAATGGGTGTTTCCTTTCACACCCATGCCCATTCTCTACGATTTCATGAAAATTTGTATAAAAAATTTATCGGGTTTTAAAGTAGATTTATAAAAAAATCTAATGATTGTTGATGGGTTTTGTGATTTTGGAACCTTATCATATTCTATGGGGTTTTCATCATATTTTGTAATTTAATTTATTTATGATATTATTTATTATTGAATTCTCTTGAAATGAAGCCTAATTATGCATGACCCATGATGAATTGATTTATGATCTACTTTTTCATTAATGATATTCACCAGCCCAACATGGTTTACGATTTAAAATATGGATTTAATCAATTACCCATCACGAATTTATGAATTTCAATCTATATGCATGATCTACAAGTATATATGAACTTTATGATTCATCAATTAGGTTTTGACCGACTCACGGGCCTTATTTCATGTCTAGTTCATGCACGTACAAGTATGTTTATGATTATCATGATTTAACTAAACCATGAATTCATACATGTTATATTATGAGCACTATATATATTTTGGGAGTACTATCGAACACCGAGTAGATTCTGGGCTCAAATTAAGCCCTAGATCTCACAAACTACGTGCCACCGTAGGTATGTAGGGACCTCCTTTGTGACTGTCCCCAGCCCAATTGTCCCAATTCATGGTGATATCACGCTCTTCATGGTTCTAACCTTGGGAAGGTACGAACGGCCTCCCGACTATGTTAACAAGTCAGACTTCATGTGTGCTCATATAGGGTATGCCGGTTAAGAGAATCTCCCGATGTTCCTCATGATTTATGAATTTTTATGATTACATATTTTCGCTCAAGTCATATTAATTAAAGCTTTTCTCCTATGATTTTGATTATGTTTATACTATGAATGATTTGAAAACCTTGAGCCTTATGTTATGTTATGATGTTTACGAATCGAGCATGATGTCCTACTCTTTTAATCATTTATGAGTTTTATATATTTTAAATATCCGTTTTACTTACCTTGCATACTCGGTACATTCCACATACTGACTGCATACTTCTACGTTGTATCATTTCATGATACAGGACCCAGTTCTCAGGCTCACCCTCCTTAGTATCTCCTCAGAGTTTGCTATCAGCCTAGTTGGTGAGTCCTCATGTTTTGAGGGTCATATTTTCAGACTTTATTGTTCTCTTTTCAGTTTCAGTATTGTAGGGTTTGTTGGGGTATTGTCCCATCAACCCGTCTTTCATGAATAGAGGCTTTTTAGACTATAAGTTGTATTCAACCATCATGTATGGATCATGTAATGTCTTTTCTCCATTATTTTGTCATGTTTTTGTATCCTTATGATAAGTCTTCTGCTTATGTGAATGAGTTAAATGTATGCTTATGTCATGGGTCGACTAGGGGCTCTCAGGGCTCCTTGTCCCATGTTTACGATCCGAGTGTACGTTCGGGTCGTGACACCGTGCCTGTAGGTAATTTCATTTCCTATATTAAGTCCAGAAAGATGATTTTTAAATGTTCTGTGTACCATCTAGTCAGGGTTAAGGATGCTACGTTCGAGACCCTGACTATCCAGTTAGTTCCAGTGGTATGTGAGTAACCAGAAGTCTTCCCAGATGATCTACCGGGTATTCTTCCCGAAAGGAAAATTGATTTTGGTATTGACCTTCTACTCAACATGCAGCCTATATCTATTCCTCCTATAGAATGGCCACAGTCGAGCTAAAGGAGTTGAAAGATCAGTTGAAGGACCTTCTAGACAAAGGTTTCATCAGACCAAGCAAGTCTCTATGGGGTGCGCCAATTTTATTTGTCCGAAAGAAGGATGGTTCCCTTCGGATATGCATTGACTATCAGCAATTGAAAAAAGTCACCATCAAGAACAGGTATCCTCTACCCAGGATTGATGATTTTTTTGACCAGCTTCAGGTTTCCAAGTGCTTTTCGAAGATAGATCTCATGTCCGAATACCATCATCTCAGGGTTCAGGAGAGTGACATTCCGAAAATAGACTTCAGAACTTGTTATGGTAACTATGAGTTTGTAGTTATGTGTTTTGGACTAATGAATTCTCCTACAACTTTTATAGACCTGATGAACAGGGTGTTCAAGCCATATCTAGACATGTTCATGATCATGTTCATTAATGACATCCTTATATACTCTTGTAGCTAGGAGGAGCATGCCGCTCATTTGAAGGTGGTGTTACAGACTTTGAAGGATCATTAATTGTATGCAAAATTCAGTAAATGTGAGTTTTGGTTAAATTTTGTGGCGTTCTTGGGTCATGTGGTGTCTAGTGAGGGTGTGCAGGTAGACTAACAGAAGATAGAGGCGGTGAATCCTTCAGATATCAAGACTTTCTCAAGTTTAGCTGGCTATTATCAGAGATTTATTGAGGGGTTTTCATCTATTGCATATGAGAAGAATCTCCAAGAGTTGAAGGCTCAGCACTAGTGTTCACCCTACCTGAGGGTACCGATGGGTTAGTGGTGTATTATGATGCTTCAAGTATTTGACTTGGATGTGTATTGATGCAGCACGGAAAAGTTATAGCTTACGCTTCTAGACAGCTAAAAATGCATGAAAAGAACTACCCGACTCATGATCTCAAATTGGTAGTGGTGGTATTTGCCTTGAAGATATGGAGACATTATTTGTACAGGGTTCATGTAGATGTGTTTACGAACCATAAGAGTCTACAATATGTGTTTACCCATACGGATCTAAATTTACGGCAAAGGAGGTGGTTAGAGCTACTTAAGGATTACGATATAAGTTTCCTTTACCATATTATTAAAGCCAAAGTAGTAGTAGATGCACTTAGTAGACTTTCTATGGAGAGTGTGTCCCATGTGGATGAAGGGAGAAAGGAGATGGTGAAGGATGTGTATCGACTTGCAAGGTTGGGAGTTCGTTTGGTCGACTCGATCGATGGCGGTGTGGTAGTTCAGAACGGATCAGAATTGTCCTTGGTAACTGATGTAAAATCTAGACAAGATGAGGACCATATTTTGGTAAAGTTAAAGGAAGCCATTCAGAATTAGAAGGTAGAGGTCTTCTCCAAAGGGGGAGATGGTGTGCTTCGCTACAATGGTCACTTATATGTTCTGGATATTGATGATTTGAGGAATCGGGTGTTGCACGAGGCCTATGGAACTAGGTATTCTATGCATCCTGGTGCAACCAAGATGTACTATGACCTACGGGAAGTCTATTGGTGGAATGGCATGAAGAAGGACATGGAAGAATTTGTGGCTAACTGTCCAAACTGTCAGTGGGTGAATGTTGAACACCAGAGACACAGAGGTGTGCTCCAATATATTAGCATTCCTACTTGGAAGTGACAAGATATCAATATGGAATTTGTAACAGGTTTGCCTCAGACTCGTCGATACTATGACTCCATTTGGATAGCTATGGATAGGTTGACCAAAGCCGCTCACTTTCTACAGGTCAAAACCACTGATTCCATGGAGGATTATGCCAAACTATGTATTTCGGAGTTGGTTTGATTGCATGGACTTCCCCTGTCCATCATTTCAGACAGAGGTACTCAGTTTACCTTTCAGTTTTGGAGGTCGTTCAAAAAAAGATTGGGTACTCGGGTTTAGCTCAGTACAACATTTCACCTGCAAACGGATGGTCAAGCAGAGCGGACAATTCAGACTCTCGAGGAAATGTTGAGAGCATGTATGATCGACTTTAGGGGAAGTTGGGATGACCATTTGCATCTTATTGAGTTTGCGTACAATAACAACTACCATTCTAGTACTCAGATGGCGCCGTTTGAGGCTCTCTGTGGGAGGAGATGTAGATTGCCTATTGGTTGGTTTGAAGTTGGTGAAGCTGCAAAGATAGGACCAGATTCAGTCCATGAGGCCATGGAGAAGGTTCAACTCATACGAGACAAGTTGAAAACAACTCAAAGTTGCCAAAAGTCCTATGACGATGTGAGCGGGAGAGAACTAGAGTTCGAAGTGGATGATTGGGTATTTCTGAAGGTGTCTCCCATGAAGGGAGTAATGAGGTTTGGAAAGAAGGAAAAACTCAGCCCTTATTATGTTGGTCCCTATCGGATTGTGAAATGGGTTGGAAAGGGGTCATACAAATGGAGTTGCCCTCAGAATTAGCTTACGTTCATCCTATTTTTCATGTATCGATCTTGAAGAAGTGTTTGGGTTATCCAGCTTTGGTGGTTCCGATGGACAGTGTGGGTGTGAGAAACAACGTTAGCTATGAGGATATTCCGATGGAGATATTGGATCGTCATGTTCGGAGGCTAAGGAACAAGGAGGTAGCTTTATCCAAAGTTCTATGGAGGAATCAACATATTGAGGGAGCTACGTGGGAAGCCAAAGCGGATATGATGGGTAGATGCGTACACCTATTCCCTTCCGGCTTCGTTTCAATTTGAGGTATCAGGTTTTGCCCTAGTACTCTATTTAGTTTTCATGTTCAGTTCATGTGCTTAAGTTTCTTTTATGTCAAGCTATGTGTGTATGGTTTGTGAATTCAGTTCAGCTATGTAGTTCAATTTGGAGACAGTCATTGCGTCAGTTTTCAACTTAAATGATTAGTATTTGAATATGATGATTGAATTTCTCTATTTGTTGTGTGTTTTCCAACATTCGGGGATGAATATTCCCAAGGGGCAGATATTGTAATGCTCCGAAAACCCTTAGATCAAATCCAGGAGTTGAAACGGAGAAAAGTAGAAAATCTACACCAGGTCACAGAACGAGTCGTTCCGTGACCCGTGGGGGTTACCACGAGTCGTTAGGTGACTCGTGGTGAGGAGCTAGCTTTAAGTTCTTGAAATGGTGATTTGAAGACACCATAGGTATGGGCATGAGTCATGTTCAGACCCCACAACTCGTTGAGTCAGTCATGGTCAGTGTTGGAGGAAGATAAAAGGATTTTGGGCAGGAAGATCACGAGAGGTGACCACTAGTCGTCGTCACCCCTGACCATTCATTGGGACCCTCATAGGGACCCCTTCAGGAAAATGGGCAGTGCACTCAACAACTGAAGGCCACAAGTCGTGGTCCAAGGTGATGACTCGTCCAATCCCTCGTTGGGACTGGTAGTCAGTTATTTTTTGCGAATTTTATTAAGGGATTTTTTGTAATTCCTATGGTACAAAGGCCTAAACTACGTTGTTTTAAGCTCAGCTATGAGGTTTTTAAAGAGTAAAACCTATCCTAAGCCTTACCATCCCATGCATGCAAGACTAGGAGGCTCTTAGAGATGATCAAAACTTAAACACATCAATTTTTCTTCAATTTCATTTGGGTGTTCAAGGAAGATGGAAAAATTAATCTACCCAGGTATGTGAGGCTATGAATGAGAGTTCCTCCCACTGTCATGCCCAAACTTCTATCAATTCCATGAGATTCTTCTTCTACAATTCAAGTTCCATGATCTATGGGGTTTAATCTAATTCTTGTGATTTTCTCTATGATCTATCTATGGGTCAATTCCTTTCATGAATTAAATCATGTTTTATGATCTATGG
>JACEIK010001330.1:11467-30748 GCA_018107945.1 Datura stramonium
TTATGATGTCATCAGTTTAAAGGGTACAATCCTTACTGCATAAAAGTACAAGTAACCTCAGCAGGAGACTGAAAAAAAATATCTGCCAATTTTTTAATTTTTTTTTTAAAATTTTTTTTGCCTTCACCTTCTTCCATCTCTCTCTTTCTCTTTCTCTTTCTCTTTCTTGATCATGTGCAATATTATATTGGATGGTCCGTACTCTGACAATGACCACTGAAGAATGGTGGCACATGCCCCCTGTCAAATCAATACCCCACCAATTCAACGGCTAGGATCCTCCATGTACGGTTTCATCTACGGCTGTTGATTGAAAAATTTCCCCCAAATCCCTCTCTGATTGAGTTGAGTACACGGAGCAAGAAAGAGAGAGAATGAGCCATTACTTTAACTTAGCCTCTCTCTCTCTCTGTGTCTGTCTGTGCACACACTCTTATCTCTCTCTTTTCTTTGTTTCTTGATTCTCTCTCTACTGCTATCAGGTCGAGCTTGGTCGGGTGTGCTATAAAAAGAGAAAAAGACCCTTTCTTTCTCTCTCTTTCAAAAGCCTCTTCACAGACAGTGATTGCCCAAGAGAAGCTTTTTTTTGTTGAGCTCAGCTTAGCTTAGCTTAGCTACAATCTTAGATATTCAACAAAAACAAGAAAAGGGTAGTGTCCAGAATTTCAGGGTACCCTTCAAAATTTGATCTTTTTTGTTTTTTTGCTGGTTTTTGCCTTTTGGGGTTGTTAATGGAGGTCTTGGAGAAAGAGAAGTGTTGTGAATTAGGTTGATTTCTTAAGGATTTGACGATGAGGAGCTGAAATTAGGAGTCTTTTTTGGTTAATGCATGTTGGGGGAATTGAGGTGGGAAGTGAGGGGTTTTAGAGAGAATGGGGGTGAAGTGGGGTTTGTTGAGGATAAGAGTGATGAATGGGTGTAATACTTTAGGGTTTGAATTGGGTCTTGAGGGTTTTATATAATTTTTCTGGATAATCATATTTTGAGGGTGTTTTAGATATATATATTAAAAAAATATGAAGCTTTCAACATCAGGAATTAGTCAGCAGGCTCATGAAGGTATCTTCTATTTCTCTTCTCTATACTTTTTCTTCCCTTTCCTGTCTTCTTTTTTTCCAGGTTTGGCTTTTTATATATCCCTGTCACTGTCTTTATCTGCATATTTTCTTTCTTGTAAGTGATATTTATTCTTATGCTTTGTCTTTAGCAAATACTAATAGATAAAAAGAGATTATGAGTATTTAAGTATGTATTCACTTAAGTGGAATTAAATTTTTGCTGATGGATTCTTTATTTGGTTGTTGTGGCTTTTGAAAGGAGAGAAGAAGTGCTTAAATTCAGAACTATGGCATGCCTGTGCTGGTCCCCTTGTATGCCTACCAACGGTAGGGAGTCGAGTGGTTTACTTTCCTCAGGGTCACAGTGAACAGGTCTTTCTCAAATTAGCCACACATCTGTCTTCTTCATTAATTGTGAACTAATTGTTGCAGCCATGAATTAATTCATTAATTAGTCAATTGCTGATGGTTCCTATTTGAATTGAGTGCCAGGTTGCGGCAACAACTAATAAAGAAGTTGATGCTCACATACCCAATTACCCGAACTTGCCACCCCAGTTGATCTGTCAACTCCACAATGTCACAATGCATGTGGGTTCTTTGTTTATGTTCTATGTTTTCTGGTGAATTATCGCTGTGTAACTTGTAATATAGGCTTATGAGGAAATGACAATTTCTGGGATTTCAGGCAGATGTTGAAACGGATGAAGTATATGCTCAAATGACATTGCAACCCTTGACACCGGTATTTCATGAATGATGCAATAGAAGTTGTCTTAAGCTAACATAACTTGCTCATTTGGGTGACAAAATGTTGTGTTGCATTTTCAGCAAGAACAGAAGGATACATATCTTCCTGTTGAGTTGGGTATCCCTAGCAGGCAGCCTACCAATTATTTTTGCAAGACACTCACTGCTAGTGATACCAGTACGCATGGAGGCTTTTCTGTTCCTCGTCGTGCAGCGGAGAAAGTTTTCCCTCCTTTGGTGATAACTGGTCCAATGTCTCGTATTTTCATATCACTCTGGTTCTGAGTCTGATGTTATTCTCATTTTTCTCTGGCCCTCAGGATTTCTCACAGACACCACCCTGTCAAGAATTAATTGCAAGGGATCTGCATGACATTGAATGGAAATTCAGGCATATTTTCCGAGGCAAGCTCTGGAGGCTCCTTTCTTTGCTATGTGTAGATTTACTCCATGTTAAGTGTATTTGGCTTTAATCTACCAGATGGTGGTTGTTTAAGTTTGCAGAAAAATAGATATAGACACTTACATATGTGCTGTCGTTTAGCAATATTTTAGTTTAATCCTCTTTAGTACTTGCTTGTTTAGGGTCCTTGAGATTTTAGTTACTTCCTTCACTTGAATGTACTGTAACAGCACGAATGATGGTGAAAGGATAGTCTATGAGTCTAGAGAGAATCTTTTAAAGTATTTTTTCTTTTCTTTTTTGAATCAATTGGACTGAAGGAAAAGAGAAAAAAGAAGCAGGATAGTGGCTGGTGTGTTAGGCTGATGCTTGGTCTTCTGCACTCCCTTACACTGTAATATCCTAATGAAAATTGTTGTGTCAATACCATATGATGTTTATGTCTGTATATCTTAATATTTGTTTTGAGTGGAGAACCATGCTTAAAAAGGATTCACAGAAAGTATTGCATGTTTAGTGTATTTTAAGTTAGTAACTGCTATAAATTAATGCAAATGGAGTAGAAATCAAGACCTCTCACATTGGCAGTGCTCATGCTGATTTGAAGTCATGTTTGCGTGGAATAGTTTGTCCACGATAAAAGCTTCCAAGGTTCATTATTTTAAGGTTGTTGCTTTTGTTCACTACATGTATTGTAGGTACAATAAATGAAGAAGACTTAGTAGTATGTTTCATTCTTTCCCTTGTACTGTATGTATTATTCAAATAAGGTGTATGTGAAATGCCATTCTCAACTTTGCTGCCGACAAAAAGCCTGGCGCATTATCCACCTAGTTCCTACTCGGGGATTTCTCGGTTATAAAAAAAAAAAAAGAAATGTCGTTCTCTTTGTTTGAGGTAAGAAAAAACAAAAACTTTCAATGGACCGGCCAATTTTTATAGTGTTTGTAAAGAATAAGAGAACCTGAAGAAATTGAAACATAGTGAGTTTTGGCTTATTAATTGATTGAGTTCTAACTTGAAGGGAATAAAGGGAAATGGAGAAGGAAAAGTTTAGTTTTGGGCAAGCAGTAAGGAGACACGGAAGGCGTGACCCACAAGTTTAATTAGAACTTTGACTTAAGGTTTACCATTCTGGTGGTGTGTTCATACTATATTAATCAGACTTCACATTTTATGCATACGAGTCACAAACTCAAGGATTTGGTCTCGACCAAGGCATCCACTTCCTAGCTTAGCTGTCTTGTCACCGTTTCTTGAAAATAACAGCCCTTTTGCATCTTAATATGTACGTAAGCTGATACCCTATCAGCAATCTCTTATAACACTAAAATTTAATGTTGTACTCATAATATCCCACCTATTATTCTGGTAAGTACTTGTCCATTTTCTCTATAAGTTACTGAAAATGGGTACTGAGATTTTTTACGATCCTTTGAGTTGCAGGTGGGATTAGACACAAATAAAATCTTGTAGGATATTGGAGTTGTGATTATACTTATGGAGGATTAACAATCTGTTTATGTAGTAATAGATTTGTTATTCAGTGGGCCGTGAGTGAGATGGTATAGAAGTTATCTCGTTTTTTGTGTAAATGTGAAATTCAAGTTGGAATTAAGGTTTCTATATGAGGTTCACATAAGTTAGGTAACCTGAGCAAGATAAAGTGAATCATAAATGTACTTTAAAAAGATTTAAAAAAAATGTAAACAAAATAACAGGCGGAATCAAATAGATGAGAGGATGCCCTAGAATGGGGGTAGTTATAGAATGAGGAAGCAGGTTAATTATTTCTGTTAACCCTTATCACCTATTGTCTGCACAGTTTCAGTGTGCAAGAGTATTAAAGAGTTCAATTTCCAGGTTATATTGGTGGCTAAGGAACATTACTCTTAAAGAGTTCAATTCCAGGTTATATTGGTGGCTAAAGAACATTATTCTTATGTTTACGAGATTTGCACCACCACCAACGACAACTACGCCTCAGTCCCAAACAAGTTGGGGCTTTATCATGAATTGGATTGTTTTACGCCTGGCTGCGAGCCTACCGCAATGCTCTTCCTTTATCCGGTTTTGGGACTGGCAATGCGAGCGAGAGATTTGCACCACTGCTTCAAAATTAATTGTTTAATTTATCTGAATTCTCGGTACATATAAATGGTGCATGGATTATTATAATCTTTAGATTTATGCTGTAGTTCTTGGACATCAAAATGGAAAAGGTTCCCCAAAAATGGTTCAGGATTCTTGGCTATGTGCTCTTAACATCTCATTCCTTTAACCTTATTATGGGGATGTTTCCGTTGTCACCCTAATCCTGTTGCCTTGATGTGGCGTTGTTGTTCTTGCCATAGCTTGTTTGTTGACTCATTTGCTGGACACACGGTGATTCCTGATGTCCCTTGGGAGCATGAACATGATGCATATAAAACTAACTAATGCTGAAACATGTTCATATTTTTCTGTCTATGCATGCAGGACAGCCTAAGCGGCATCTTCTAACGACCGGCTGGAGTGTGTTTGTTAGTGCCAAAAGACTTGTCGCTGGAGATTCAGTTCTTTTTATTTGGTAGTTTTAGCTTTTTGTTATCGACATATTTTACTATTTTTACATTGTAGGAATTGAAACTAGCTTGCTATTCCTTGTGGCTTTCTCTCTAATGGTGTTTCATTGTTTCGGTGTCAGGAATGAGAAAAATCAGCTTCTTCTGGGAATTCGTCGTGCAACTCGACCCCAAACTGTGATGCCATCATCTGTTCTGTCTAGCGATAGCATGCACATTGGATTACTTGCTGCTGCTGCTCATGCTGCTGCTACCAATAGCTGTTTCACTGTTTTCTTTAACCCAAGGTGGTGCTGAACGATTGTCTGCTCCTTGTATATTTGTTTAGTCTTATATCCTTTCTGCTATTTGAACTAATGCTTATTGCATCAGGGCTAGCCCATCTGAGTTTGTTATACCTCTTTCAAAATACATCAAAGCTGTATATCACACACGTGTTTCTGTTGGAATGCGTTTCCGGATGCTATTTGAGACTGAAGAATCAAGTGTTCGAAGGTACGGAAGTATTTGATCTTAAATCTCATCCTTATTTTCCTCGTGGTTAGGTTTTCTTCAATCTCTTTTGTTTAGACAAGTGCATATAGCTACTTAAGTAGCATATTAGTTTCTTGTTGATGGATCTTAGGCACTTTTTGATACTTAACCACATATGAGTGGCTCTTGGATTGGGCTCCTAAATACAGATGAGTGGTTTTTGGATGCGGCTCCTTTGTTTTGTCGATAATTTCTAATAATGTAGGAAAAAGTGAATTCAGATGAAGGTGCAAGTTTATGGCCTCTGTTGCTTCACTTTTTACTCATAATTTGCATATCTTGTTTAGTCTCTGGATGCAACAAGTAACACTAGAGAATTAACTGGGCCAACTTAGTGGTGAGTACATGTATATAAACCAATTAAATTGAAACTCCATAGCTGGGATATTTAAGTGCTCTGATTGTGGCTATCATTTAAATCAGAGTTAGCAAATTATGTGTCAGGTTTCTCTTCTTATATATGGATCTGACACTTTTTAGATACATGGGCACAATTACTGGCATTGGTGACTTAGATCCGGTTCGCTGGGCCAACTCTCACTGGCGGTCTGTCAAGGTAAATGTGTTTTAGCTCTGTCATAGTTTTAACTTTTTAGCATTTTTATATAAGCTATTCTCAATCTTTTGTAGCTATAGCATTTAAAATGCCTTTTGTGCACATATTAGGTTTTACTTGTATTTCCATATTATTAATAAATTCAGAATTTGTAATAGAAAGTCTTTTCAACTGATTATTCTTCCCCCACTTTCTTTTTTGCTGATTCAGTCATTGATCTTGTCATGTTTCAGTGGCCACGAATTTTAATCTTCTTCGATTTATGTTGCATGCACGAGCGATTGCTTATGTGTTTCTACTGCTTTTGCCTTTTTGTCTTGTGGAAGAAAGCTGTACGTCTTGTTCTAGATCGTAGTTAGATTTTATTCTATTGCTTACTGCGAAAAAATACCTATGCTTTTCTACATTGCTATGCTACTTTGCACCCGATCTCTGTCTCTTGTATGCAAGCAATACATCTTTTCCTTTTCTTGTGGTCGATATCTTCAATTTAAAAATACGCCTATCTGAACTGATACCTCATTTCCTTTTCATTCTCTCGATATATTCAATATTAGAATAGTGCTAACTTATGGTTTACCTCTTATGTACTGCCGCCAAATCACTTCTCTCACCTAATCCCGACCTAAGATGATCCTTTGCGTGTAATCCTTGTTAAATATTTGGACCCTTGGTGGTTTTCCTGAAGTAGAATGTTGCCTGATGGCTTTTCACCTAACCTATGAACCTCTTGGGCTGAAGTGTACTTTCTCACAAGAATGATGGCATACTTGCATCAGAACTGATGGTTCCTTTGCTGGAAAAGATTGTAGACTTTGTTGCCAAATTAGGAAGCCTCTTGCTTCACCAGCATCAAATGCTTACCTATCAGCTATTCAAATGCGTCGAACTTTTAATAGTTTAGGTGCCAAGTGATTTGAGTTTATGTCCCATTTTCAAATTTCCAAGCTTCTTTATTATGTCAAGTTGTTTCCCCACAAGATTGTCTATCTTTAGTGCAATGTACATTATTGTATAGAACTTGCTTGTCTCAGAACTCATATAGTAAACCAGACTGTTGCTTTGTTTTTACCACTATTCGCTGGGAAATTACAAATTTATGAATGTACAATTGTTACAGTTATTCTATGTTCACAGATATCTATTTACAAAAGAAAGTTTTCGAAATTGTAGGTTGGTTGGGATGAGTCAACAGCAGGCGAGAGGCAACCTAGGGTTTCACTATGGGAGATAGAGCCTTTGACTACCTTTCCAATGTATCCATCTTTGTTCCCTCTTAGGCTAAAGCGGCCTTGGTACCCCGGAACTTCATCTTTTCAAGGTATTATGCACTGAATGTTATGCTGTTAGGAAAGTGAAGCTGTGAAACCTGAGGTTTCCTTGTACTCTTTATTGAGAAAAATGTAAATTCTGTTGTCATCTAAATGGCCTTTCTAAGAGGGAAAAAACCTTTCTTTAGCAGTATCGTTTAATCGTTATTTGGACTTTCAGGTTTCAGCTTATTTGTGTTCCCGCGGTCTATTATGAATATTTGCCCTTCGCTTTTTGCAGAAAACAACAGTGAAGCTATTAATGGAATGGCATGGTTGAGAGGGGAAAGTGGTGAGCATGGACCACATCTGATGAATCTTCAATCTTTTGGTGGCATGCTCCCCTGGATGCAACAAAGAGTGGATCCAACAATTCTCCGGAATGATCTTAACCAGCAGTATCAAGCTATGCTGGCTAGTGGTCTGCAAAATTTTGGGAGTGGAGATCTGATGAAACAGCAACTGATGCAGTTTCAGCAGCCTGTCCAATATGTTCAGAATGCAGGCGGTCATAATCCTCTCCTGCAGCAGCAGCAGCAACAACAGCAAGCAATGCAGCAGGCAATTCATCAGCATATGCTGCCTGCACAAACCCAAATCGATAGCCTTCAAAGGCAACAACAGCAACACGTCAGCAATCAGACAGAGGAACAGTCTCATCAACATTCTTACCAGGAACCATACCAAATTCCAAACAGCTCGCTCCAGCAGAAGCAACCATCAAATGTTCCTTCTCCATCATTTTCAAAGCCAGATATAGCAGATTCGAGCTCCAAGTTCTCGGCTTCTGTTGCTCCACCAGGCATGCCGACAGCGCTAGGTTCTTTATGTTCTGAAGGAACTAGTAACTTTTTGAATTTCAATATAATTGGTCAGCAGTCTGTGATGATGGAGCAGCCGCCACAGAAATCTTGGATGCCAAAATTTGCGCATTCGCAATTGAATACAGGCTCCAACTCATCCTCACTCTCAGGATATGGGAAAGATACTTCAAATTCACAGGAAACATGTAGTCTAGATTCCCAGAATCAAACTCTTTTTGGTGCTAATGTTGATTCTTCAGGGCTTCTCCTCCCGACAACTGTGTCTCACGTTGCTACAACATCAATTGATGCTGATATGACATCTATGCCATTAGGGACTTCTGGATTTCAGAATTCTTTGTACGGTTATGTGCAAGATTCTTCTGACTTGTTGCATAATGTAGGACAAGTTGATGCACAAACTGCGACCCGTACATTTGTGAAGGTGCTAGTTCTGTTGTGTAGGTTATGCATTTCATTGTTGTTTTCTTGCATATCACTGCCATATGGATAAAGCTGTTTTTTTTTTTGCAGGTGTACAAATCAGGTTCCGTTGGGAGGTCATTGGACATCACCCGGTTCAATAGTTATCCTGAGCTACGACAGGAACTGGGTCAGATGTTCGGGATCGAAGGGTTTCTTGAAGACCCTCAAAGATCAGGCTGGCAGCTTGTATTTGTTGACAGGGAGAATGACGTCCTTCTCCTTGGAGACGACCCATGGGAGTAAGTACCTAATTTGCTTAGAAGGCTTTACAGTTTGCCTTACGTGAAAAAATTTGTCAATATGATGGAATGAACAACTTATGCTATAAGTCCTTGTACTATTCACATGTCATTTTCTGTTTTCTCATTTGCTAAACTCACAGGGTCATCGGATGTTTGGTACTGATAACTGAATATCTATCAATTCTAGTACCTTTATCTGATTTATTCATATAATCTTGTGTTAGAGATATGGTATTCATTTTTCCCCCATTTCTGGATGGTTTTTTCAGGGCATTTGTCAATAATGTCTGGTACATCAAAATTCTTTCACCCGAGGATGTGCAGAAACTGGGGAAGGAGGAGGTTGAATCCCTAAATCGCAATGCACTTGAAAGGATGAGCAGCAATAACAGTGCTGATGGTCGAGATTTCATGTCCGGACTTCCATCTATAGGATCACTCGAGTACTGAATGTTGTCATCGTTCGATAAAAGAAGTGTGGTTCACCAATTCTCTGCTTCCCAAGAGCTCGGATGTCTCAAGTTCCATACCTTATTTCCCGGATTAATCCGGTCTCATTTCTATGACATAGTTCTTTATGTAGTAAAGATTTAATCCATCTCCCATTTGTGTTACAATGCTATTTGTATTAGTTAATCTTAATCACTGTACTCAGGCTCAGGACAGATGTGATTTAGACTAAGAATCTTGAGTTGTAAACTTGTCAAAGCAGTTAAAACTTTTGTGAGTGTTTTGCCTTAAATACAAAGTACTTTACTAATGTGGATTCCCTTTTCTGAAACAAAGCATTCCAGGATTCTCCGGAACAACGGCGGATTCAGGTTTCACTCAGGGGGTTCAAAAAAATAATACAATCCCAGAGAATCAAATCTTGATTGTTGGGGTGCATTTTTCATGCTCTAGACCGCTGAGCTAATCTTTTGCATATTGTTTAAGCGATTCAACATTTATATATGTACATAAACACAGAATATCTACCCTATGTATACCATGTAATTTTTTTATCAAGGGGGTTAGAATGAACACCCTTCCGGCCCTCTAGATCCCCTTCTGCTCCAGAACCACATCTGCGAAATGCTACTACCATGCAGCTGCTTCAAAACCAACGTCGTCAGATGATTGATCGAGAAACATGTACCTGTAATCACATGAAAACTATGAGAGCCAGTTGCTAAGAAAAAAAACAGAACTTAAATACTGTTCATTTCTACAAGGCTTTTTTCCAGAAGTAAGATTCTCAATAAGCCCTTTGTCCAGCTAACCTATAACAAAATATTTAAAGGCTATTACATACTGTTGAATTTGATTCTTGACAATGAGGGAATATGAATATATGTTGTATTATAAAGAAGATATTTGAGGAAGTTAACTTTGCCTGATTCTGCCATTATCTAACGTTGGGATCGTTAGACCTGGTGCACTTTGCAGTAAAATAAATATTGTGCAAAGAGCCTATAAAGGGGAATCTAGCTAATGAGGTAGTCAGACGGCTATGGTAAATCCATAGATTCAGAAAGTATACTCGATACCGGCATAGGATCCTTCTAATAAATAATGATGTGATTATTTAACAAGTTTAAATAAAATTCTTATACATGAATTGCTATGTTGATTGAAATAACCCATTGTTGATGATTTATAAATGACATGATTTTTGATATATGCGTGTCCCAAATAAACGCTATGATTGATATTATTACTCACTCAGTCGGTGCGACTGACCCCACTCCTTATTCTCTCCTTTTCTCCTTGCGTACAATTTAGCTGAGGGTGACCCTTTGACCTCTGACAAAGTGATAGACAGAGCTGACGACTGACCAAGTAAGCCCCACACTTACTTTGCATGAGCCAGCATTTTGTTTAGACTAATGTAGTATATTGGTTTATTTAAATCCTAGAGTCTTGCTCCTTGAGTCGTTCTTGTAAATTTGGTTTTGGCTTGTGTTAGTAATGATGTGACTTGGAACTTCTAAAGTTTTGTGAAGGTCACTGACTTCCGATTTGGATATTCTCGTAGACCTAATATGTTGGATTCTTGTTTACTGAGTGTTGACAGATTTGAATTTATAGATTGCTTTCAGTACAGAGCTACTATAAAAAGGTAGGGTAAATGATAAAATGGAATTATCAAATAATAAGTAAAGACAAAATGTAAAATAGAAGAAGAGGTAACGACGTGATCACACCAAATCAGTCGTTATACAAAATAGGACTTTCTATCATTAGGTAACGATGGATTTAACGATAGATACTGTTGTTCCCTGAACTATCTTGGAGATATGATGGACATCGTATCGACGATGCTCGAGTCTATGTCGATTGACACTGTAGAAGGCCACACAAATGCTGGCTTGAATGGTGGAACTTCTGGTGCTGGCATTAACCCTGATATAATTTGAACTATAGTCTGTGTTTGAGGCCGTTCAGTGGGATTCGGATGGGAGCAAGCCAGAGCAAGTAGCAGCAATCTTGTAGCTTCTTCAGCCACGTAATCATCCCCGAGCCTGGTGTCAACAGCTTCGAGGATTCTCCCATCGCGATGCAAGTACCAAACCCAATCAAGAAAGAGTTGAAAGCCATTAACTTTGGTTCCAGGCCTTTTTCCACATACTACTTCCAACAACACTGCCCCAAATGCATAGACATCAGACTGTTGAGTGGCTTTTCCAGTGTGGAAGCACTCTGGAGCGATGTACCCCATCGTGCCAAGCACCCCCTCGGCCTCTAGATACGAGGTTTTCTCGTTGTCAATTGCTCGTGCCAGGCCAAAATCCCCGAGGCGTGCATTGAAGTTTGAGTCAAGCATGATGTTGTTTGACTTGATATCGCGATGGATCACCTTCTGCTCATACTCATTGTGCAGATAGTGCAGGGCTGATGCGACTCCCGATACAATCTTGTGCCGGATACACCAACTGAGTGGCTCTTTTTCTGGCCCTGAGAAGAGATGTATGTCTAGGCTACCATTTGGCATGTACTCATAAATAAGAAGTAGCTTTCCACGCTTATGGCTCCATCCTGTCATAACAATTTGCTTATTTTACAACTGGAAAAGAATCATACTATACTCAAAACTAAGAAGAAATGAGATCTCTTGGCCTTTCACATTTTGAATAGAAGAAAATGACCTTTTTTAGATCTCTTACGTGTAAAAATGATGATCTATTATATGTAAAAACGAAGATCTTTTACAAAAAGACCATAAAGCTTAAAAGAATTTGTAAAGGATTAGAAAACAATGAGGATGAAGAATACTTACCTAGCAATTTGACAAGATGTTTATGCCTTAGACGGTTGATAATTGTCAACTCAGCCAAGAAATCATATTGTCCCTTGATGCTTTCCCTTGAAAACCACTTCACTGCAATTTCCAAATTTTCACCAACTAAATATCCTTTGTAAACAACTCCAAATCCCCCTTTACCAAGCTTGTTCTTTTCATCAAAATTATTAGTAGCTTTCTTCAATTCCTTAAACTCAAAATCCCTAGGCATTCCAGGCAAATTCTTTAATGCCCCCAATATAATAAATTGAGGCCTAGCAGCCCTTTTCTTGTGGCACCAGTACCCAAAATATGCAGCCAAAATCAAAGACACAACCAATCCTGGCACCCCAACACCTAAACCAACCATCAAGCCATGGTTCTTTTCTTGAAAATACTCAACTGTTAAGTTCCACCTCAACACACAGTTCAACTGAGCGGAATACCCCGTTGAAGCAGAGAACCCAAAGTATGATTTTTGATTCACAAATCTTCTCAAATCAAGATTGTGTGTTAGTATTGGATCCCTTGGCCTAGGTGGGGTGGACCCATTCATCTCTGCTTGTTCAGCAATGTACACATCAAGAACTTTCTTGAAACCATCATATTGTACCCAAATGTTGTAGTATCTTGCACCCTCTGGAGCAAGTTCAATCCCATGTGGGGTTAAAGGTTCAGACTTTACAGATCTAACACTGTGTACATCAATCCCAATATGGTTCCCATCAATGTCGAAATCTTGCTTGAAAGTGTCCAGCTCGACCGCGATAATCTTGTTGGTAGATTCCCCATCCGTGTCAGCATTTGTCAAGCCCAAATACTCGTCCTGGCTCTCGTATGGCAGCTCCAGATTTGGGCTAATCAAGAAAGCTAACCCTTCAGCTGCAGTACTATTTCCTATCCTGAAAATGTTCACGAGAAACGAAGTGTTGAAAGACGCCACCCTTGCGTTCGGGGAAATTTCATCATCCCACAACTTGAAAGGCCGTTTCAAGAGGATTCTGCCTGAGTTATGGAGCAGTTGGTAGCTAAGGCGAATTGCATCAGGGGTCAATTGAAGAGCCCCATTGCTGATTTTTGCAGGACTTTTGACTTCAAATATGGAAGAATATGTATCGTTAAAAGGGTCTCCATATTGCTTGTCAAATATCTCTATCTTGGCTTGTGAAATGGATTGAAGACAGCACAAAAATATGAAGATGGTGATGATTTTTGCTGTCAAAAATCCCATCTTTTTTCTTCATGTAGTGAACAGAACTATAGACAAGTGAGCATTTTAAGAGGAAGGGTCAATGAAAGATGTTTCTTTTTTAAGCACGTTGTGATTGTGTAAAATAAAATATTGGAGGAGACATACACACACACTGATGATGATAATATAACTAATTTGAAGTTTGAACATTGGAAAACTTTGGTTTTTGGTCTGTCTTTTTTATTGCACCTACAAGGAACTTGCCTTAATATATATCTCCTTAAATTTGATTATTAGCGGTTTAAATATTATTCGTGAATAAATTGTAAAATATTAAAACGAGAACCATAAAGATGATAACAAAAGCTAAATGAAGTTGAAGAACTCGAATAGTATTCGTTTGTGATGGATTCAATGATGTAAAAGTGAAGTTCGAGATATGGTATTCATTTTTTACCTATTTCTGGCATGACTTTTTCATGATATTTGTCAACAATGTCTAGTACATCAAAAATTGTCTTGCCCGAGGATGTGTAGAAACACGGGAAGGAGGAGGTTAGAGCCCGGAACCTAAATGACTTGAAAAAAAAGACAAAATTGATCAAAATAAGGGGTACAAACAAACTTTATGTTATCTACCTATAGCGCACTAAATTAGTTCATGGACCATAAGGACCGTTAAGGCCTGGTCCGTCAATGGAACCTATAGTACACTAATTTAGCTCGCTATATGAGTCATTAAAACTAGGGCAAACTTGTCATTTTTGTCCTAGTTCATCTCTTTCATCTTCACATTCTTTTCTCTTTTTCTATACTTTGTTGAAAGATCTGTCATGCCTCAAGAGTCCGGAATCTCAATGTTTGCTTTACAACCAAATATTTATTTGGGCGGAGATTATTACAGGATCAAGACCTCAAAGATACCTAGATATCTGTATCTTTAATTTATGTTACTATCCGAAAACAATCTTTTTATCTTCACATGATAGGAGTAAAGCGGTCGAAAATAATCCCTCTGCCTTCATAAAATAAAAATAAGACTGCAAATAAACACCATCCTTCTCAGATTCAACTCGCGATCCAAGAACCTTTTGGTCACAATGAAAATATCAAAGCAAAGTTCTCAACTTCTATTAATTAGCTGGTGCTACTAAAACTTCTTTGCTTGTATGTATCCAGCTGGTGCCTTTGTTCTCTCTGTGCTTCTTCTGATTTCTTTTTATTATTTTAAGGATTTGTTATCTGTAACTTCCTCAGTTTTAATTAATTTGTCTTACTTTTCTTTTTTTATAGTCCGTTTTAAAAAATAATGTCTCTGGTTTTATCTTAATCTGCATGAGAGGAATCTAAAGAGGTATCAGCCATGTGTTGGTACTCAAATACACAGTCCTCTTGTTTCTAAATATATATTTATCCATCAAAGACAAATGGTTACATTTTCTTTAAATTATTGAAATGTGTGCCAAGATTATATAAATGAGTCAATTGCAGAAGGAACAATGTATTGGATGGAATTTAACATAAGGTCTGAGAAAATATACATGGGTTGCTATTCTTGTCATTACAGAATAACAAACTTGAAGCAAAAAAATATCAGAACAAAAGAAAATCCTTTGACATCCTCACCATATAACATAATTACAGAAGAAGGAAAAAAAAACAATAAAAAGGAAAGCAAAATCAAGATTTTGCCTGTTGGTAATAGTTGTTTATAAAAGTAAAACTACACCATAAAAGTAGCTTATATGTTATGCTGTCATTGCTATCTCTACTTGCTTTGATACTCAATACTGTTGTTCCCTGAACTGAACTGAGGAGTTGTGATGGATATCGTATCGACGATGCTCGAGTCTATGTCAATTGGTACCATAGAAGGCCACACAAATGCTGGCTTGAATGGTGGAACTTCTGGTGCTGGCACTGACCCTGATATAATTTGAACTATAGCCTGTGTTTTAGGCCGTTCACTGGCAATCGGATGGGAGCAAGCCAGAGCAAGTAGTAGCAATCTCTTTGCTTCTTCAGCCACATAATCATCCCCGAGCCTCGTGTCAACAGCTTCGAGGATTCTCCCATCGCGATGCAAGTACCAAACCCAATCAAGAAAGAGTTGAAAGCCATTAACTTTGGTTCCAGGCCTCTGGCCACATACTACTTCCAACAACACTGCCCCAAATGCATAGACATCAGACTGTTGAGTGGCTTTTCCAGTGTGGAAGCACTCTGGTGCGATGTACCCCATCGTGCCAAGCACCCCCTCGGCCTCATCAGCATACGAGGTCTTCTCGTTGTCAATTGCTCGTGCCAAGCCAAAATCCCCGAGGCGTGCATTGAAGTTTGAGTCTAGCATGATGTTGTTCGCTTTCAGGTCACGATGGACCACCTTCTGCTCATACTCATTGTGCAGATAGTGCAGGGCTGACGCGACGCCTGATACAATCTTGTACCGGACACACCAGCTGAGTGGCTCTTTTTCTGGCCCTGAAAAGAGATGTTTGTCTAGACTACCATTTGGCATGTACTCATAAACAAGAAGTAGCTTTCCATGCTTATGGCTCCATCCTGTCACAATAATATGTCAATTGTAAGATACTTATATTTACTAGAAAGTAAGTAAAAGTTTGCTATAAAGACAGATAGTACAAATGTTTCTGATAGCAATGTCATAGATGATTTCATTAGCTTCAAACTGGCACAATAGTTTAACTTATATACATGCACACGTAAAAGAACTTTTGACATTGTCAGATCACCTAAATAATAACGACACGTAAAAGAACTTCATAAAAGGTGAGGTTCGTAACATGAAAAGTAAGGCAAGTTACATGTTGTAATCAGGGCAGAGCTGCCAATTGGGAAGGGGGTTCAATTGAACACTTCTCGTTGAAAAACTAAACTGTGTTGAATAGGGTAAAACAATATTTTTTTGTTTATATATTCGAATCCCTTGAACATAAAAGATGGTTCTCGTTCAGTGGTAAAGGAGGTTCAAAAAGTATTTTCGATCACTTGAAATTGTCAGTGCATATAAAGTTAAATTCTGACAACAATAATAATGATGTATAAATTTATCCTATCAATGCTATTGAGGATATCATACTTTATATGTCAAATAAAGTTGGGTAGTAGTGTTCCAATCAACTTTCTTGTAGTGGGACCTACTTTAGGAATATTTGGACCTGTCTCAATTATGATGACTTGTTGTAGGGTCAAAATCTTAGCATCAATTGGAGTTGATTACATTTTGAAGCAATTATCCAATTCTATATATTAATTTAGAAAAAGTACCAAACTTGTCACAATAGCTGACATTTGAATGAAGGTGATTTTCAGAGACCCAAGGAAGCTTCCCTGTGAAAAGTATATCACAAAAAAAAAAAAGTTTGAAGATGGCTGCTTATAATCATATTAATGGCTGAACAAGTATCCGATTAGATAGACGAGGTGGGTGGAAGCTAACCCGAACACCATCGAAAAAAAGAACAAAAGAGTATGGGGCCTATGATTGAAATTGCTGGTAAAGGAAACAAAAAAGACATAAAGGATATGAATCAGTGCTCCTCTGTGTTCCAGCCAAGAATTTACTAACAGTTTATTAAAGTTCGGATTTTTCACTACGGGGCTTAAAATATTAAGAAGTAAACACGTTAAGAAGCCATGGAGATTCAATATCTGCAATATATCCATAAAAAATAATTTTAACTTTATATATACATTAATATAATTTTTCGTCGAAGGAGATTCAGTCTAACACCTACCAACCACTTGGCTCCAGCCCTGTCATACCCTACAAGGCCTGAGATTATAACCAAGTGGAACTGAAATAGTATCACTTTCAAACAATTGCAAAAGGAGTGTGAGCACACCATTTTTGTCACTGGCATCAAAGCTCTCAACTTTTTCACTTATCTTATATGTTAGGATAACTATTGGGACCATTCTCAAGTTGGAGTTGAACCTAACTATGAGTCAAAGTGGAACTCCTTAGAACACATGAAAAATATTCTTGGTACCATAGTAACAAAATATTCTCAGTAATAGATCAGATAGGAAATACAAAACACATGATAGTTCAGATAGAAAACTCGCAAAAACATGATAGTTTAAAGAGAGTGAAAAATACTTACCAAGCAATTTGACAAGATGTTTATGCCTTAGGCGGTTGATGATTGTCAGCTCAGCCAAGAAATCATCCTGGCTTTTGATGCTCTCCCTAGAAAACCACTTCACTGCAATTTCCAGTTTTTCACCAACTAAATACCCTTTGTAAACAACTCCAAATCCCCCTTCACCAAGCTTCTTCTTTTCATCAAAACTGTTTGTAGCTTTCTTCAATTCCTTAAACTCAAAATCCCTAGGCATTCCAGGCAAACTCTTTAATGCCCCCAATATATTAGATTGAGACCTAGCAGCCCTTTTCTTGTAGTAAAAGTACCCAAAATATGCTGACAAAATCAAGATTACAGCCACTACTGGCACCCCAACACCTAAACCAACTATCAACCCATGGTTCTTTTCTTGAAAATACTCAACTGTTAAGTTCCACCTCAACACACAGTTCAACTGATTGAAATGCCCTGTTGAAGCAGAGAACCCAAAGTATGATTCTTGATTCACAAATCTTCTTAAATCAAGATTGTGAGTTAGTATGGGATCCCTTGGCCTTGTTGGGGTGGACCCATTTTTCTCTGCTTGTTCAGCAATATAAACATCAAGAACCTTCTTGAAACCATCATACTGTACCCAAATGTTGTAGAATCTTGCACCCATTGGAGCAAGTTCAATCCCATGTGGGGTTAAAGGTTCAGACTTTACAGATCTAACACTGCCTACATCAATCCCAATATGGTTCCCATCAATGTCGAAATCTTGCTTGAAAGTGTCCAGCTCAACCGCGATAATCTTGTTAGCTAAATTCCCATCTGTGGTAGCATTTGTCAAGCCCAAATACTGTCCCTGGCTGTTTTGTGGCAGCTCCAAATCCGGGCAAATCAAGAAAGCTAACCCTTCAGCTGCAGTCTTATTTGTTGGCCTGTAAATGTTCACCAGAAACGAAGTGTTGAAAGACGCCACCCTTGTGTTGGACGAAATGTCATCAGTGTCCCACAACTTGAAAGGCTGTTTCAAGAGGATTCTGCCTGAGTTATTGTACATTTGGTAATCAGAGGAAGCTGTGTCTGGGGTCACTTGAAGAGCCTGGTTGCTGATTTGTGCAGGGTGTTTGATTTCAAATATTGGATTATATGTATGGTCAAAAGGGTCTCCATATTGCCTGTCAAATTTCTTTATCTTGGCTTGTGATATGGATTGAAGACAACACAAAAATATGAAGATGCTGATGATTTTTGCTGTCAAAAATCCCATCTTTTTTTCATGTAGTGAACAGAACTATACTGGAAAGATCAAATAAAAGAAGCACCTTGGGATTGTGTAAAATCAAATATTGGAGGAGACACACACAAATGATGATAATGATAATATATGGTGGTGGGAGAGTTGAAGTTTGAACTTTGAACTTTGAAATTTGAACAATCTTTGGTTTTTGGTCTCACATTCTTCTTATTGCATTACAAGGAACTTGCTACCCCACCCCTCACTAATTTTCTTGCAATTTGTTTGGTATTTTATTGTAATTGTCAAAAGTTTCCCTTAGCTATGATTACCAAATTTGGAGGTAGATTCACGATTTGAAGTTTATAGTACTGAATAGGGGCGGTATCATGAGGTAGGGCCGGACCTTTTTTAACATATGGTTAAATTATCTTTATATGTATATATTTGCTCTGTTTTAATTTGTTTATCTGATTTTGATTTGACACAGAGTTTAACTTAAGTAAAAAAGACATTTGAATCTTGTGCTCTTAAAGTATAATATGTAGAATATATCAAAATGCTCTTTAATCTTAATGTTGTGGTGTTAAACATGTCACGTGAAAAGTTAGAATTAAAGAATTGCTAAAATAAAAATAATTTTTTTTAAAAACGAACTAAAAAGAAACGTAATACAAATAAGTTGAAACGGAGGGAGTATAGTAGATATTGAACCTCTTTTGACTTCTTCATATGTATATTTCTTCGTATTTTAAACCCCTTAGAGAAAATAATATAATTTTATACATAG
>JACEIK010001330.1:35081-45321 GCA_018107945.1 Datura stramonium
CGATTGGATTAAAATATGAGTAAATAATGGGTCAAACCGTTCAACCATGCCCAACTATTATCAAATTTTATTTTCTTTACTTGTTTTTTTTTTATATAATTTATTTAATATTAAAAATTAACTAATAAAAGAATTCCTCTTTGTTAGTGAGTAACTTTTTAACTTCATTTTAATTTAAATATTACTTCTTTTTTTCTTTTTTTTTTTCTTTTTGATTGATTAATGAAAATAAATCATAACCACATTTATTCACCGTGCTTAAGTCAATCAACACAATATTTTCCCCATGATTATATATATTTTTACAAATTAACCGAAAGAATGACAGTCCAGTTCACTAAACTCTCGCTATGCACCGAGTTTCGAGCTAGGAAGAGCCGAACCGCGTTGAATCCTTTGTATATAGTTTTGCCTTTACATTTCAGTGAGAGATTGTTTCCGCAGCTTTGAATTTATGACCTCCTGGTAACACGATAACAACTTTTCAACGTTGCACCAACGCTCCCCCTCGGATAATATAACACAAGCTAGCGCGCAGCTATGACAAGATCCACATGAAGTAAGTCGACCAAAGCGTCAGAGCAACCGATGCCACGGCGTAATTCCAGAACATGATAACAGAACATTCAGTCTCACCAATTTCAAACAACTGTGTGATGGTACCTGCAAAAAATTGACAATTCAAGAATGACATTTGTTCCATCCCAAGTTGTTGGGAGGATCCGACACACACACACCACACAGTATTTTTGACGAGTCTGAGCAACATAGTTAATCGAAACTTGTGAACTTTACCTATGGCCATTGCAGGTGGAACTGCATACTGAAGCAGAATAACAAAGTGATATAAAGGATCTGATCCAACCATGCCTAGATTTTTTGCGACAGTAATAACAGCAACACCAATGATAGGCAAGATAACGAATCGAACAACAAGGATCCCAAAAAGAAGCCAAATGCCTACTCCTGATCGCTTGAAACCTGAACGATCGAGTACATAAAGTAGTTGAAATCATGATATTTTACAGAAAATGCAGAGGATCAATCGATATGCAACTGTACATAGGATACTAAAGTTCGATATACAACTTACCTCTTAGAAGATTTGCACCCATTATAATGGTCATGGATGGAATTGCTGCCTCCCTGCATTAGATAAAATCGTGTAACAAAATGGCCGCTTTGAGAACCAACAGAGTAATGATGGAAACGCTCAACATGCTAGGCGTAATTTCTTCTCTTTACTGTTTTGCTCGGCCATGATTGAGTTCGCCTTAGATGCCATTTACATTACAGATTCACCTTACTTTTACTATAAATTTGTGGAACTATGCACCCAAGGGTATGGGCTCAGGAGCGGAGCCAGAGACTAAGATATGTGTTTGGCCGAATACAGTAACTTTGGTTCAAATTCTGCATTGTAAAATCTATTTAATATGTACAAATTATTAATTTAAAAGAGTTAGAATCCCGAACCCATAAACTACAAACTCTGGCTCCGACTCTCTATGGGCTAGTGATCGATGAAGTGAGTTGAGAGCCATGAGGTCTTAATTTCAAATCCCAGCAGAGGTTAGATGATTTCTTCCCATCTATCCAAGCTTGATAGAGAGTTACCACCCGTGCTAGTGGGAGATAGCAGGTACCCCGTGGAACTAATCGAGGTACTCGCAAACTGGTATATTGTTTGATTTCAGTTATTTTGAACTCATTTTATTTTTCCTTGTTTCCAAATTAGCCCAATATTTTTCCACCCTAAAGATACAAAAGAAGACTGAGTCTTTCTTATCTTCAAGTTCCACCTACACATATCTGTTGGTGAAGAAATTTCAGCATATCGATTTATGCATAGCTTATTCTTCTCTTTGCGTTTTCCTTTCTTTTTTATACTTACCACAGATTCACAGAGGAATTATGTTCTAGAAATCTGGTCTCACCGGGCTGGCTGAAGGGAAAGGAAGAGATTGGGGGGGGTCCAGGAATAACGAAAAGAGGGCTAGAGCATGGGTCAGGGTTGGAGGGTTTGGTGGCCCGAAATAGACTTGGCTTCACCAAAGTTATGAGGATTTAGGCAACAGATACAATATCCTCCTACAAGTAATTCAATTAGCATTAGGAAAAAATATTCCCATGAGGAATCATACCCTAGCATAACAACCGAACTCTCAACGAAACGAAGTGGAGCACCGGAGCCAACCATGACATTTTGGATTGGAGAGATTGAAGCAATGACAATGCCAACAATCTACAAGAAACAATAAGCCACATAAAAAGAAAGAACTAAACCAACATGCATCCATGAACCTAATTGGGACGACATTTTAATAAGCACCATTGCCATACCGTTGCAATTGTAGGCGGTCTGAAAAGAACACTCAGGTCGATATACTCCACCAACGATTTCACCTTCTTCTCAACAATGGTAGGTATCCAAACCTGTTATTTTGAATCGTCAAGTGTTTGTATTTGATTTTTTGAAGACATCATACTTATAAAGTAATAAGTGAGAATAATCTTGATATATGTTGAAGGAGCTTATGGTATGCCCTTCAGTGCACACTTGTATTACAAAATGCATTGTTGGGGTAGATGAAAATTAGAGGAAGAAACTACGGTAGTTATAAGACTTGCTCGATTATTCCATCAACTAGGTGAATATATTTCTACTGATTAAGAAGAAGATTGCCTGGAACACCGTTATCAGGAGTTCAACAATGTAAACCAGACAAAAGAAAAGAAGAACTAAGATATTTAATGATCTTACCGATACTTTTCTTAGAAGAAACCATATCTTTTGTTATACCTTGTTATTGAACCATGTTACTCCAGCACACGTTCACCAGTAAATCCATATGCACAATGAACTTATAATTCTATAAATACTACTGAAAAGTGAAAGTCAGTGTGATGGTACATACTTAACCATCATCATTTCTGATAACATGAAGTTATGATAGAAATAAGTTTGAGATCAGCGATTGAGCGATTGATCTTTACAGAATGTTTCCATGCTAATGAAGTTTTAAATAGTGCAGCTACTTTAGTCTATACAACATCCATATCATAGTGCACGAGAAAGTACTTCTTGAGTAACAATGATCGCTACAGACGTCTACTGTTAGATAATAAAGTGAAAAAAGAGAAGGAAATACCTTGGCTAAAGCTTCATCATCCTTCGAGTTACTACTTGGTAGCAGTGCTCTTGTGGTAGCATCCAGGGATTGTTTTGACGTTCCACCTCGCTGATTTTCTCTTAGGCTGGAGTAGGCTGAGACATCCTCATCCTCCCTCTTTCCATATGCCCGTATGATGTTATATACATACGACCAGATGCCAATAGCTCCTATCTGGAAACAGGACAATAAAACCAAGCTGAAGATCATCTCATCAAAGGAGAAACTACTTATGTTTTACCACACATATAGAATGAACTCGTATTTGTTACCCCCATTGAGAGGGATACATAACCCATTCCATTTGTTGTACACGTAGATGAATCTCCAAATGGATTGTTTTTCTCGGCACAGATGGCTGGGATTATAATGACTGGCAAGTTCCCCATGTTTCCTGTCATGATCAATTTCCAGAAATTCATGAGTATGAATATGGACTTCATGACTTCATAAGAAAAACTTGGAAGTTTTAGGAAAAGCCATTAAAGAATGTTACAAAATATATATAGACTCCATTCTTAGTAATGTACAAAGCCATATTTAGGTAGCAGCTTTGTAGGAATCCTTCTTTATTTCTTTCCTTAATTAGCACCTAATGTATTGCATTTATAGATTACTTACCTATTGGAATTAGACGAGTTCTTCCATTCGATTACACGGTATCAAAGCCAAGTCCATCTCTATTTATGCCCCATGTTATATTGTCCACTCTCCAGTTGACAGTCTGGACTTGCAAGGGTTGGGGGTTGTTAGAATTAGTTAGAGTCCCACATTGGTTGAAGAATAGACTTGTGGTCTCCTTATATGGATTTATGTAATCTTCCTCACAAAGCTAACTTTTGGGGCTGAGTTAGGTCCATGGGCCATATCTCACAAAGAACATAAAAATGCAAATTACTTGGTGTCATTCCATCATTATCAACAGTTCTAGATTCCCTCTATCCTATATCCTGGGAACCCAATCTGTGTTGATTCTCTTTGCGTAGAATTAAAGGATATACATGAAAGCTTAAAAAAGCAACTAGATTTCCGAGAGGACACCTTTCTCTTATTCAGTATATTTCATTAGAGCAGCAAGAAGACTGGTCTATGGTACTATGATTATGTAGGTTCAATTTGTTGGCGCGAAAGCTAATCGGTTTCATCTTAGTTTACCCAAAATCTTAAGCTGATATTGTTGAGTGATGAACGAACCATGTATAAACAGTTTGTGCTTAAAGCACAGAGCTAAGCATTTCTGAAAATCAAAAAGTTATAGCGTATCAAAGGAAACAACAAATGCTGTTTATCTACCTCCCGCGCAACAACCAATAACAAGGCCGTGCAAATGCTGAGGCGTTCTAGTGATTTTGACAAGTATCCACCCGAGAGCTGATCCAACAAGAAAGGTAATAAGAATACTCACTGGGACGAACCACCTGTACTTGAAACAAATGTACCAGAAACACAAGAAATGTTGAAAACTAAGGAAAATGTAAACGCATTTGAGGAAAGGGTGGAGACAAGAATGCACCTACAACGAAAATATGCCGGTTGCTGTACTTGAACTGATGAGACCACTAGCACAAAGTGATGGAAAGAAGACATAGAATACAAGCTGCCCAAAATAGAAAACATAAGACCCTCTTTAGTCCTTGCAAGGTCGGTTGGGTGACAAAAACTACTCTGCTTCCTCTTTTCCCTTTTCTGTTTTCCGGTTTTCATTTTCTTTGAGGCAGTTAAATATTTGTTTGTCATGGAAGATAAGACAACTTGACGATAAGAGGAAGATTTAAATGCTACATATAACCACCAGTCGTTCAATTTCATGCTTAAATGTTGCTCGAACTTTTCAAAAATGTCGATGGGTGCGTGACGGATCCTCCAAAAGTAGTGCATTTATAGAGGATTTGACACGAGTGCGGCAATATTTTTGAAGAGTCCGAGCAATATAAATTAAGCAGACTAACCATGTGTCTTCCAAGAAGACAACAAAGTTAACCTTTCTTCACACACATATTTCTGAGTGACACGAGAAGATAATTTAACGTATTAAAGATATAACAGTTCGCAGAAATAATAACTCTCCCAAAAGCAGAACTTTTGAGCACATCACACGTCCACATGAAAAATCCTAGTACTGATCTGCTGACGCCAACTTCAAAAGAGGGGATTGCACTTGATAACATTTAACAGCGGAGTCGTCATACTAATAGACTAATTATCTGTAACAAACTGATATAATGGATCCGATCCTACCATCGCAAGATTTTAGCAACCAGAATAACAGCAGCACCTATAACAGGTAAGATTATGTAACGAACTACAATGACACCAAACGTAAGCCAAATACACACTCCTGATTGTTTGAAACCTGGATGAATGCATAGACTATCGATTCAAGTGAGAAGGACACTACGTGCAATACAATATACTCCTTAGAATTTGCACCCATTATCTTTAGGTTACCTTTGAATTGGCTAAGCATTTAGTATTGAATTTACTTTCAAGGAGCATGACATTTATACATGTGTACTTCCTAGACGGTTCAATAAGCAAGACATTTGAAACTCTTTCTCTGAAGATCAAACGGCAGATTAAAAGAAGACATGCAGGCAGAAATCCGCATTATATTCAGTTTTCCCATTTTTGGTACACTTGAGACTTACAAACAGATATAATATCTGATTGAATAACCTTTCATTTGCTTTTACCACTTTTTTTATGTGTAAATCGGATTAGCAGTCCGGAGTCCAACCACAACAGTATGGAAAGAAGTGCTTCAATCAAATTTATCTGATAAACAGTGTCATCATCAACTTACGTTGTTCAGATGGTGCCGTCCTTCTGCAGTCAAGATACTCACACGATCTAAGGCAAGAAATACACCAACAACCGCAATCAGCAGCGTTTTCAGAACAGGCATTAATGCCAGCATAAACAATTCCTGAATGTTCATAGTAAATATTCTTCTACAACCTCAGTAATGTCCTCCTGCAAGTCTATTTGCATCAAAACATTAGGCGATAAAGTAACTGTATAACATGACTGCCAAATAAGTAAAAACTATTATAATACTAAATTTTGAACACTAATTTTTTGACCAGATCCTCGTTGCCTTTGTGCTGATCCATGACCATCATCGAATTGAGATACACTTGAAATAAATGAACACTTCAAATTGACCAAACAGGACTTTCAACGCAATTCTCTTTCAATAATGGATTTTAGTTTTTATACACTGAGTTTACATCATCAGGTTATGTAAAAGCAAATTAGTAAAATTGAGTTGGTAACTTAAATTGATATGGTAAGCAGTAAGCCAAAACTTGCTAAACTACAATTGAAGTGTTATGTTCTTCACATTGTCGTTGTATATAACTTAAATCCTTAAACACTAATGGAAACCCATAATTTAACTTATTATCCAAGAATTTCCCTGAGAGACCTCATCAAAGATGCATTAAACTATAAACGATGAGTAAATATCGGCAATTTTTTTTCCCTTTTCCTACAAGCAGAGGAAAACATGTCCTTATTCTCAAGCTTGGATACGTTGAAAACATAGTTAAGTAAACAAAAGTGTGTGCTCTCTCTAACAACTTAAACTTTTAGATGAGATTATCACACAATTTAACAGGATTCACCCGCAAAAACAAAGATCTTAAAGCTCTTCTCCAAGCTAGTAATTCAAAAATAAAAGTAAGAGCTTTTGAGTGCACAACTTATTCTTTCATTTGCACTCCTGCATTCAAGGGCGGAAGTAGAGTATTTCTTATGTAGTTTTGCTTAGATCTTGTATTTGTATAAGGAGATCCATTAAAGTATAGATTTTTAATTGTCTAGCACCTAGTAACTAAGATGAATTATGAGTTTGGTGGTTGTTCAGAACCCATAAACTTCAAATTCTAGCTCCGTCTCTGCCTGCACTAAATGCATAATTCTCCTTAATTTCACTTCAACATCAACTCCCCTTATACAAACAACGCCAAGAACGAAAATCAGCTCCCGTTGACGCAAATCTTCAAGCATGTTAGCTGCAACTACTTCTAATAGCTCAAATTTTGCCTCCTTAGTTGCCATCAAGTACATAAACAAAGTAACTAAATTAAAAAAAAGAAACTTTCCCCACAATCAATCAACTACGCCTCAATCGCGAACAAACTAGTTTCAATTATATGGATCCTCCATACATTCATTCCATTATACTTCTTTCTTGAAGATCCAAAGAAATTTAAAATCAAGAATTTAAACTTGTTGTGAATTGGATTATGAAAGTAAGCAAACAAAACAAACAAAAAAAAATAAAAAAAATCACATTTTGGGCATTTGGGGGTGGAAAAAAAAGTGACTTACAAAGTTAGAATCTGATTCCCGCGCAAATCTTTAACTTCCCAGAATTGGTTTCATGGAAGTTAGAACAGGGATTCAAGAAGCCAGCTTTATGTGACTCTGTTTCAGATATAGTAATATGAATTTGGATTAGTTTCAGTAAATTACACNCATTTTGGTCCCCCCACCCCACCCCACTTTTCCTTTTCAAGATAGTTGTAAGAAAATAATTAATTTCTTTTTTTGGAAAAAAACATCGAACTTTAGAAAAGGTTTATTTAAGTCCTATGTTAACAGTTCGGCTCGTTTATGCTACTACTGTTACTCAAAGGAGTCATCCATGCCATTATTTTTTAACAGATTCAATACCAGATTGTACACATGGCAATATTTAATGGGTCACGTCACTTAAAAATCCACCTATTAGACAATCTAAAGCTACCCGATCCATGCCCAGAAGAATCTACCCACTTTTTAACCCGATCCGTCATTCCTTTAATTTAGCCCTAGATTTTCTCCCCTTTCTTTCTCCCACTGTCTGAATATCCCACTTAATTCATATCTTACCAGTGACCCGAGGTCACCAAATAATAATATTTTTTCTTTTTCATCTAAGCGTGTGGTCTATTCGTTAATAAAATGATTTGAGAACCATGAGATTTCAGATTCACATTTTTAGTGAACATATTTGTTCAATAAATTCCTGTGAAATTAGTAGAAATACATACAAACTGATCCACTACAATTATTTTAAAAAGTCAAAAAAGTTAATTTTTCTCATACTAATAGATTTATTGATAATCAAAACACCAGAAAATGATTTTTATCATAAAAGAAAAAGCATTTTTGTTATAAAAAAACAAATTCCATCATTCCAAATGGACCAAAAACTCAAAATTGTCTTGAAAATTAAAACTCCTTGTGGAGGTGTATAACATGCATTGGAGAATTTAGAGGGGTTAAACGGGTGAGTTGAATTGAATTTGAGAATATTAATTAAAATGAGTTGAGTTAAAAAAAATGAGTTATCATTATCTGTTTAAATTTATTATTTAGATTGAAGTGAATTAAATTGAAAGATCGAATCATAACCTAATTTGTCTAATTCTTATCAAGTTTTAGATTTAAATTTATTTTAGTACCTAATTTTAAAAAAAAATATATTAGACTATATAAAATATCTCAAATAAAATAAATTATTCTTTCTATTAGGGATAGGTACTCAATAGCCACCCTGGTTGATATTGATGTGTGAGAATGAAAATGAAAATGATTTTTTAAAAAATTATTGCGGAAAAACTTGCAAGTATATAATTTGGAGGGAGACCGATGTCGATTCTACCTTATGAGTATTCGAATTATAAAATAATTCAAAAAATAAAAATAAAAAGAAGTAATACAAACCACGGCTCTTTTGTAGCCCATCCATTTATGTGAAGTAGGTAAAAGATGAAAATAAAATATAATTAAAGTCTTTTTCATATTAATTTCTTAATATAAAAAATTAATAAAAATGGAAATAGACCAGAAGAATATAGACAAAATAAACTATATATAATGGATGCAACTATGATAATGTAGACTGAATAAAGTCATTAAAAATAGTGTTCTTTAGAATAAAAAAATTAAAAAAAAGGAATATGTCAGTATTTTTATAATTAAGGAATATTAATTGGAGCATTTTGCCCTTTCATGAAGTGGATGGTCAATATAAGAAATTATTTGAATATTGAATTCATACATATACATATAATTGGATATATGTGATTTGTATAATCAAATTTAACGTATTTGAGATTGAAGCGTAGTTATTTAAGCGATTTATTCCTTGAATGATTGCTACGTATGATTTCATGATGTATCATATTGTATTATATTATTTAAATGAGTATGACGTGTGAATAGATTGTATAGTTTCACGTAGTTACGTAATGTCATAGATCAATAATCTGAAGTAATATTATATATAAATAAATAAGTAAGACACAAGGTAAAGTTATTATAAACAAAGTAGGGTACTAAAAAAATAAAAAAAAATAAAAATAAAAATATAATCATATCAAATCGATCATTATATAAAATTGAATTTATAATATTGATTCTAAATTCTAATGTTTGCAAATGTAGCTTTCTATTTCCCTGTAATGTCCAATTAATTTAATCAAGGTTTCCTCATACATATCACCTAGTGTTGAATATATACCCTAACGTGGGATAACATGTGTACTACTACATATAAGTAGGGGCTGTTAAATAGACGAATTGAGTATCGTGTATTGATGGGTGTTTGAGGTTTCGTGTTGATTATTATGAGATTTTTTTTATAGTTGGTGCAGTCATAAACTTTTTACTGATTCATTTATTTATGAATTGCTAAAATAAATTACTAAAATTTAATTGAAACATATAAGTGAAAATAAAATAATTTATTTTTGTAGATCGAAAACTCTTCATTGGCGCAACCAATCAATGTTCACCGCCGCCAGCATGTCGAGAGGCCGGCCAAAAGGGGAAAAAAACAAGGCATAGGTTCCTGTTTACGTGAATTTGGACAGATCAAAACGGGTTGAGTTAATAAATGGGCGAGTTATTGACTTACCTAAAAGTTAATTAGATCTCATTTTTTTCATTAAGATTAAGACATCTAAATCTAAATTTACATCTGAATGATTAAGATGTCTCTGGGACTGAACACTGAACGATTAAAACTGTTTATTTTTCAATATCTGAATGTGCATAATTTATTTATTTGTAAA
>JACEIK010001330.1:59021-72261 GCA_018107945.1 Datura stramonium
ATCAAAATAAAAGTACGCAAAATACTGTCATAAATTTTGCTGGTGTGTCAACGTTGGAAAAAATGTAGGGTCATCATTTCAACCTCTCACATTGTGAATTCACATCAAGGACTATTCTTACTTTTATATCAAGAAATTTGTAGGGTTGGAGCTAGAAATTTATACAAAATAAAAAAGGAAAAAGTTTCATGTGTTAGTGTTTATTTCTTGATTCGAATATGCTTCATTAATACTTTTGTAGCTTTTTCTAGTATTCAAAGATGATATTTATAGTAGATTTGTAGAAGATTGAGACACTTATAGAAGCTTTGAATGATTGTCTAGTTATTACAAGTCATTTGTGGAGGGTTTCTTTTCTATTGCATTTTCATTGACACAATTGACTCAGAAAAATGTGTTTTTTCAGTGATTTGATGAGTGCGAGACGAGCTTCCTAAAGTTCAATACTTTGTTGACTTTAGCTCCGATTATAACCTTATATGTGGAAGGTGAGGACTTTACGGTGTGTTGTAATACTTCACAGATTAGCCTTGGGTGTATGTTGATGCACAGGGAAAGGTTATTGTCTATGCTTCGAGACAACTGAAGATTCACGAGAAGAACTACGGTGCTCATGACTTCTAAGTTGGAAACAGTAGTATTTATTTTGAAGATTTAGAGGCACAACCTCTAAGGTGTGCATTGTGAGATTTTTCACGGATCATCACAACCTTCATTATATATTCAACCAGAAGGATCTAAATTTGAGGCAATGAAGGTGGTTGGAGTTGCTCTAGGATTATGACATGAATATTCTTTACCATTCGGGAAAGGCCAATATGGTGGCAGGTGACTTGAATAGAAAGGTGGTGTGTATGGACAGTCTTGCATTGCTACTATTTGTGGAGCGTTCTTTGACGACAAACATTTAGTAGTTGGCTAATTTGTTTGTGAGACTTGACATTTTAGAGTTTGGTATGGTTCTTGTTGGTATTGAGGCTTAGTCTTTTTCGTTGGTGAAGAATAAGATTTAACAGTTCAAGGATGAGAAGTTATGGATGATTAGAGACAAAGTGTTCAGGTGAAGCAAAGGAAGTAATTATGGATCCAGAAGGTGTTTTGACGATCAAGAGTTGTGTTTGTGACCCTAGAGTGGGTGATTTGACCAGGTTGATTACGAGGGAGGTTGTGACTCAAATTTCTAGTTATTCTACTCATCCTCATGACTTGAAGCAACATTATTAGTGGTGTAGGATCAAGAGAGACATTGTGGAGCACGTGTGTCGGTATTTGAATTGCCAATAAGTGAAGTGTGAATATCAAAAGAAGGTGGTATGACTCAAAGGATGCCTATATCTGAGTGAAAGTGGGATCAAATTCCTATGACTTCGTGGTAGGGTTACCATAAATTTTGAGAAAGTTTGATGTCATTTGGGTCATCATGAATAGGTTGATCAAATCAGTTTATTTTGTTCCAATTCAGACTATCTATAATTAAGAGATATTAGCCAGACTCTACAATCGAGAGATAGTCCGTTGCACGGGCTGCACATTTCTATAATTTCAGACCAAGGTACTCAGTTCACTTCTCATTGAGAACAAATAAAGTAAATAAAAAAAATATTAAATGAAATCAATAAGCTCGGAAGTTGCTCGCGTGCGATAGATCCAATTATGCGTAAGTTAAGTTTAGCCATGGATTTAGATCTGTTCCGAGGTCGAGGATGAATAATGTAAAGACTTAATAAGAAATAAGTAATGGAGATTTGAAATTTAATGTATTGACTTTTGTATTGCCCACGACCTGATGCCTCTGCAATTATATCAAAACCACTATTTATATCATATAAAGGTATTATATTAACCAATAGTAAAGTTTCGCGTAAACCCATGAAAGTCACGTCCAATGCTCACCTTCCACACGGAAATACCGTTAAAAGTGCCGGCTAATATTCCTCTACATTCTGCAGGAGGTCGTACAAATAATTATAATATATCTGTTTATTTTGTATTATATGCCACTTAATCGGAATGCGAAACTCATGTCATTATCTAACCACAGGTTCCCGCCTTCTCCCTCGGATGATCTTCTCGGAAGGCCGAAAAATGTACCAGCATCAAAACTCTCTCGAACGCGTCTTTAGAGATTAATCACCCTATCGATCCAACTTTCTTATAATACTCCTTGTCAATAACACGTGGTTTGCCTTCCGTCATGCCACGTGGCTGAGCTTTTTTTTTTTCCATACACAAATGTAATGAATTTCTTTCACTAAGTGAAAGTTATTATTTTCAGTTTTCACTCATAATTCTTCAATTTTTCAAAAATAAGTTTAATGTTTTGTTTTCGTTTTAGCAGTTTGAATTTGGCGCCAAGCCCGCCCAAGAATGAAAATTCTGAAAAGCCGAACCCGCCAAAATCCGGCCCATTTAAAACAAAGTTCTGACCCGTAATTATTGGCCAAATGTCATAAAATTCCACTCGAGAAAGCCAAAAACCATATAAACTCTCCGCCGTCGCCGTCGCCGTCGCCGCCACTACTGTGTCGCTAATATATCCTCTATGGCGGACATTCAGACCCAGAAGACCAATGTTTGCATCATCGGCAGTGGACCGGCGGCTCACACCGCTGCCATTTACGCCGCACGTGCCGAGTTGAAGCCGGTCCTTTTTGAAGGATGGATGGCCAATGATATCGCGCCAGGTGGTCAGCTTACGACCACATCCGAGGTTGAGAACTTCCCCGGTTTCCCGGAAGGACTCGCGGGGGGTGAACTCATGGACCGATGCCGTGCTCAATCTGTTCGATTCGGAACACAGATCTTCACTGAAACTGTAAATAAGGTTGATTTCTCTGCTAGTCCTTTCAAGGTGATGTCCGATGAAAGGACTGTACTAGCAGACGCTGTTATTATTGCCACTGGTGCTGTTGCTAAGCGGCTTGAATTCCCTGGCTCCGGTGACGGCGTAAATGGCTTCTGGAATCGCGGCATTTCGGCTTGCGCTGTGTGTGACGGCGCAGCTCCGATCTTCCGTAACAAGCCTTTGGCGGTGATCGGTGGTGGAGATTCTGCAATGGAAGAAGCTACATTTTTGACGAAATATGGTTCAAAGGTGTATATAATTCATAGGAGGGATGAATTCAGGGCTTCAAAGATTATGCGAAATAGGGCATTGAGTAACCCTAAGATAGAGGTAATTTGGAACTCTTTGGTGGCGGAGGCATATGGGGAGAAGACTTTGGGAGGATTGAAGGTGAAAAATGTGGTTACTGGAGAGGTATCAGATTTGAAGGTTTCGGGTTTGTTCTTTGCCATTGGGCATGAACCTGCTACCAAATTTTTGGATGGACAACTGCAGTTGGATGCTGAGAGATATGTTGTGACCGAGCCTGGGACGACAAAGACTAGCATTAGAGGTGTTTTTGCTGCTGGTGATGTGCAAGATAAGAAGTACCGGCAAGCCATTACTGCTGCTGGTTCAGGTAGTGATCCTAATTTGCTTTGCTCTTTGCTCATTGTTAGTTTGCTTCATTTGAGCATGGCTACAGCTTTTCTATTGGTTGTGTTTGATGAATGACATAGAGTTGAAATTACAACAGTGCTGAAGAATCCTCTTTTTTCTACAAGAACACTAAGCCTCAATCCAAGCTAGTTTAATCGGGCTATATGGATCCTTTATATCATTCTACTCTCCTTGGGCCTATTTCATTTCGACAGTCTATAGTTTGTTTTTTGGAAAGAATAGTGGATCCTACATTTAGGGATTCCTAATTTAATTTAGTAATTCTATACATTATTGATTCATTGATGTTTATGACGTGCACCTGCGTAGAACCATAACACTATTGAAAGTAAATATGATAGACACTTGCCTATCATATTTCAAGAGATATTCTTCAGTTGTCTAATTTACCCTTGTTTGTATGAATTGTTTAAGAAAACCGAAAGGATTAAATCTTGGAACTATTTTGCACATACATGGTCGTGAAGTGAAACTGTTAAGGACTGAACAATTTTACTTTTGGGAAATTATGAACTAACATTAGCAATTTGACCCTTTATTCTCTAAGCTGGAAGTAAAGCATCGAAATTTAAAATGGGTGCGGCTTCAATAACAAGTGCACAGGGATTATGTGACTTTGATAGGTGCTGAGAATAAGGAAGCACTTTTTATCAGATAAATAACGAGCTTCCAAGAAGGCATTCCTCATAGCAGCTACAACCATAGCCTGCCTTTTTGTTAATTGGATTCCCTATCTCTACTTTTGAGGGAAGGTTGGTTAGCTCTATAGTATGCAAGTTAGGTATAAAATTTTGAAAAATGGAATTCCAAAATCTATTCAATTCGTAGTGTCAAGGGTTTATACTGACTTCCAGGAGACATCATATATTTTAATGAAATATGAGGTTTCTATTTAACAAATGGTAGTGCAGCGATTCAAGATGTTGAGTGGGGAGAGATCTTTCCTTTTTTCTTTAAATTGCCCAAGATTTTGCTGGACCCAGTGTCCTCATTACTCAGTTTTTTCTTCAAAATTATTAGTGAAAAATTACCTCCAATTGAAGAGAAAAAAGGGCAGTCCTGTGTCCTCAGTAAGGTCAAGGAAAAGGCCGCACCTCAAAGGGGCTGTTATGTAGGCAGTCTACCCTACATCAGTAGTTGATTTCCATGGCTCAAACTCGTAATTTATAGGTCATATTGAGACAACTTTACGTTTCTTCAAGGCTCCGCGTCACCTCTAATTAAAGAGAAATGTCCTAACAATCCTTATTAAACAATAACTGTAGCCCTTGATATATATATNATATAGTCCATTATGATAATATCTTGTAGGGATTGCTTGAGCAGAAAGAAACTTCCTGAGACAGGTAAAAGGTTTTTCAACTCAAGCGTTACATTGATATATCTATAAGCAAATAGTTCTCGGAAAATTGTTTTCAATTCCCTAGTGCTGGATTATTTTGGATGGTGAAAGTATTTGATAGGAAGTTGATTGTCAAGTTTTCTAATATACTAGCATGGAACACAATATAATGATCACCAATGTATCATTCCAACAATTTATATCTTCTTAACTTGTGTCCTGATCCCTTATCTTGGCTAGTTCTACTATTCTCTCCTGTCACAGTTATCCCAAGGAAAAGAAAGTCTTCCCATCTAAAGTGGAAACTTTTACCATATCTCCCAGTCCAATATTATACAACTCACATATTAAGATAGATTGGTTTTACACCTTTCCTAACATAGTTCTGCACTTTCTGAAATCTAAATTGCAACCTCTAATCTAAGGATAAGTGTCAACCCTTGACTTCCAAAACTATTAAATTAGTCTTGCTCCTATAAAGAGTACTATCATTAACCAAATCTAGAACTGTTAATAGTACCATTTGTAATTTTTTATGCCTTGGGCTACATAGATGGTCTTTGTTCTTTATGACACAGAGAGTCCAGCAGACCAGCTTCATCATGCTCAAACTTTGACAGAGTGAGCGTGAGATATGTTGTCAATCTTGATTCCTTTATTCAATTTTATGCAAATTTCAGATTAGTTGTCAGTTCTTGACAATGTCAGTGCTGGTGAGATTACATATGGTCTATTGATCGTCATTTGCAATTCTAATAGAATTTCCGGGAGTGTGTGTGTAAGTCCTTTCTAGAATTGTCTTAAGATTGTGTTGATTGGTTCCAGGATATAAAAGTTTTTTCTGGGTGATTATTTTGGTGCACTTGCAAAGTTAGCAAAGCTCCTCATTTTAATTCAGAAGGTTAGTGATTTCTTTGAGAAAACTTGTTTTGCAGGATGCATGGCAGCCTTGGATGCAGAGCATTACTTGCAAGAAATTGGTGCCCAAGAAGGAAAGAGTGATTGATAGCATGGCAGCCTTGCTGCGGAAAGAACAGGGATTTGCTTAAATTCCATATCTGTTCAAATAAATTATTGTAATCAAGAATTTTATCCACGACAACAAACTATTTTCGTGACGATTTACAAGCCATAGGCCATCCCTGGTACTTCAAGGTTGGATAAATTTGATGTATACAATGGCTAGCATCAGCGTTATTGCTATTCTATATTGTGGCCATAGTCTTTCAAGCTTTTGCAGATGAGGTAATTTTGTAAGCAAGGTTGGATGGTGTTTAAATAATGTGGAATGACTTAATTTTTCATTGGCAAGTTTGGGTGTGCAAGGGGGGTGTCAAAATTCCCACATTGGTTGTGGATGGGGATTTGGTCTCTTTGTACGGTATTGGAGAATTTTCTCTCGTGAGCTTGCTTTTGATGTTGAATTTAGGATGCAAAGCAACCATGAAAAATTAAGAAGTCGGCCCTATATGGATAGGGTTGATACTACAGCATATTGACCCAAATTCCTCCAAGAAGTGAGCTTCATACAGTAGGAAAAATAGTAGCTAGTTCCCATCTTGTGAGTCCTTATTGCTTAAATGATCAGTTCGGTGCGCTAACTCTCTTATGTGTAGGGTTCGGGAAAGGGTCGGACCATAAGAATTTATTATACGTTATCTTATCCTATATCTCTGTAAGAGATTATTTTCGCAACTCAAAACTGTGACCTCTTGATCACACAACAATAACTTTACCGATTTCGTCAAGATTTTCCGTCCGGCTCTTTATTGCTTAAAGAAGCTAAAGACACTTGGAAGTGAAATGATAAAGTCTGTACCAAATCTTACTATTCATCCCACATCGCCAGTTTAAAAAACAAACTGATGATTTTAGTCATTGATGCAATAAATGGTTTTATTCCTTCATCCCCTTATTTCATTTTCCCTTTTCCAATTTTCAGTCTTGTTTCTTTGTCTGTCTTAATTTATGTGTTTCATCGAGTTTAAAAACGTGCATTATCAGATATTTTGTACTTTTGCGTTATATAGAATTTTACTTAGCCCGCCGATCTTCTCTTGTGCATCGATGTGACTCCGCCCTTACGTACAAGTGATATCTACTAATTGAGAATAATTTATTTTTATTAAGTCACTTTTAATATTATTATAGTTTATTATTTTATATACATTTCACTTATTTTAGCTTTTATTTTTATAAACTAGGGTGTTATTAAGTCCTCTTCCTACCTACCTTTCGTGTATATTGTAGTTATTATTCAAAAGTCATATTAGCACCTGTTAATATACTTTTCTCCTAATTTATTGTTCAAAAATAATTCTGTGTAATTCCATAAAGTGGGATATGGGGAGGGTAGAACATACGCAAATTTTACCTTCACTTCAGAAATGGAGAGACTGTTTCCGGTAGATCCTCGGCTTATAAAAAATAGTCTCGAAAAAAATAACTGCTGTAAAGGAGACAACGTATAATAACAGAACAACAACTAGTAACAACATCAAACTACACAATAGTCCACTACCCAAGATACAAGTCACAACAGTTAATAATAGACATCGAAAGACAAGCAATTATAAGAGCAATACTAGGCCTACTACTAAGGGCGAAAAATAGTGCAACACACTGCAAGCCTACGACTCTGCTACCCTTATCCGGGCACTCCACACCTTCCTATCTACGGTCAAGTACTTGGTAAGCTGCAACTGTGCCATATCCTTTTTAATCACCTCTCCCCATTGCTTCTTTGGTCTACCTCTCCCTCTCCTAAATTCATTCATAGCCAACCTCTCACACCTCCGCACTAGGGTACTCGAACACCTCCTCTTCACATGTTCAAATCATCTTATAGTACTTTTTATATAATGTTTAAATTTTAATTCTAAAATATTAAACTAATTTCATATAATTTAATTTTAAAAATTAATTAAATTAACTTTCGATAAACAAAAAATATCACCTAAATTGGAGAAAGTATTATTTATATTATGTCGTTGTAGGTATCATTATTATCATGATTTTGGTCAACTCATGCATAGCAGCACGAAAAGGTAATCTTATGAAATTATTTTATTTCTTTGATTTACTATTATTTCGAATAAGCCAGATAGTTAATTGAAAAATTGCTATTCATAGGCCATCGAGGTTGGCGAAATTAAGTGACACTCTTTTATCGTTGAAAAAATTATATTGTGTTAAATAAGTAATCTAAGTTATATTATATATATATATATACTATATATAATTTTTAATTTTTAAAACATTTTTTCTTTATATTGCGACTATTTGATTACTAGTTTGGAGATGAACTCTTATATCTGTACGTATAATTTCAATTATTTATTTCAATACGATAATTGTAAAAAATGGAAGTGCAAACACGTGGCCACTCGATACGATAATGAATTCAAATAAATATTTTATTTTTTTATCATACGAAAAAAAAGAATTTAAAAAAAAAATAAAATACAACACTTGGTCCAGATCAAAAGAACACTGAAACTTAATGATACCAACTACTTTCTCCCCACCTATCTTCAAAAAAAAAAAAAAAATTTGCAGATTACCTTTGCCTACCCACCTTCACATGGATACAACACAGCATACAGTCTGGAAATTTTTTATTTTTTTTTCCAACTCTCTAAAATATGAAAATATTATTGTGTAATACTTTATTTCAAAAGATGATGATGATGATGCATAGAGTTAAGGAGTAAAATCTGTACAGTTTCAAACATTTCAAGTGGGGTGAAAATTAGCTGTCTTCTGTGCTTATTTAGGAGGATTCCTTTGTGACATCTTTGCTTGATCTATTGTATTTCATGTGGCTCTTAACCAGCTGCCCAGCTGAGATAGCTGACATGAGGGATAGCTCACCGGCGAGAACCGAACCTGCTACTATTGTGGCCAAGAGCCTTGCATTTGAACCTGGAGCCTCTCTGTTTGCACCTTTCACTCCTAATAAGTTCAAGCAAGCTGACTGAGATGCAAGTTGAGTTCCTCCTCCTACTGTACCCACCTGAATCACAATAATATGCATAATAAGAACAACAACAACAACAAACCTCAGGCTTTCCACAAACACATTCTTGCTGTCAGTATAGCCAACCTTAACTTACATGGGATTTACATACTTGTTGTTTCAAAGCTCATTAAATGATCTAATTAGAATCCTCATATGTAAAAGTTTTGGGGGGTGGAAAGATGGTATACCAAGAATGTAATGATTAATTGAATAAGTGTTAATGTTAAATGGATACCTCAATTGAAGGCATGGTGACAGAAACATGGAGGTCCTTGCCATCATTTACAGCCTCCATCATAGTGATGCAGTGAGAGCTCTCAATATTTTGAGCCGGGTCCTGACCAGTGGCTATATATACTGCTGAGACAATATTACTGGCATGGGCGTTAAAGCCACCAAGTGCACCAGCCATGGCGGATCCAGTGAGGTTTTTAAGCATGTTCAGCTCAACTAGAGAAGCAACCTCAGTTTTCAGAACTTTCTTCACCACCTCTTCCTTGATGATAGCCTCACAAACTACCGACTTTCCTCTTCCCTCAATCCAATTAACTGCTGCTGGTTTTTTGTCCGAGCAATAGTTCCCTGTCATAGTTCAGATAATTCCAATTAGTAAGTGTCTACAGATCATGGGGGTAAAAAGAAGATAAATAAGAGGTGTGCCATAACTTTAGGCTTTTTGCTACATAATATTATCATTACGCACTATGCAGATCAAGTACCCAGGATAATAAATGGATTAATATGTATTTCTGTCCACACAATGGATAGTACTATTCCCGGACAAGCAATTTCTATGAACAGGATCCAAAAAAATTTAAAATTAGTTGGTAGAAAGTAATACTACACTCACTACTCTTTTATGACCATAATATTGAACTCAGCATCAATAATGAATGTGTGTATTCTTTCAATTGTATATTCGAGCTGAAAAACACACTGCTCAAATAGTCCATCTGTCTCAGTCTATGAAATTAATATTACCTTATAGCAGTATAATCAAGAGTTGGTAGTTGAGTACATGGGGCATCGAAAACTTTAAGCAAAAATTAAAACAAAAGGGTAGCTGGGAATACCAGATATGCCGATGATGTCCATGTCGGGATACTCATTTTGAAGGTAATCAAGAACGTTTTGTACACCTTTGGAGACCATATTCATTCCCATTGCATCACCAGTGCTACAGCTAAACCTCATGTATAGATTCTTTCCAGCTATTGCACATTGAATGTTCTGTAATCTGGCAAATCTGCTTGATCTGTAACATCCAAATCAAAAACAAAGTTATACAACTAGTAAACATAATATTGAATGACATGCTTGATTACTAAAAAATTTCAAGATTTATCCAAGGAAATTAATGAAAATGACAGCTGTAGAGGAAACAGACAAAGCGGATAAAATCATAATGACTGTGATGGAAGTTTTAGAGAGGGGAAAAAGACATTGTTAAAAGAAGAAACAGAAAATGGATTCATTCACTGAACATGTCAACATCAAGGGGTTGTCAAAACGAAAACACATTACGAAAAGATGTCTATAATATGAGTCAACAATAGCACAAAGAAGGAAAGCTCCAGATGCTCATATATCATACTGTTTGAACACTTCCATGGTAACTTTAATCAACTACAAAGCAAAATACTCTATCCATTTAACTTGTACCATTTTCAAGAATTCACATTTATGAAGCTATTCAACACCTGGACTTTGATATGATGATTTTTCTATCATAATTACTATTTGTTAACTATAGTTTAATACTTTTTCATAACTAGTGTAATATACAAGTCAAATTTAAGGGATTACTTACTCTTATTCTATTAACTTCATAGTGAAAGATGAGTGCAGTAAAGGGGTATAAGCAGATTAAAAAACAAAACTTGAAGATAAGCAAGAACACTCACTTGTTGAAAATAACAGATAGAGTCTCAAAATTCATTGGATCCTCGACGAAGAACTTCAGCTCTGCAGCTCTCTTGGCGGTGCCAAACCTGACTACAGGAGCTCTAGTCATCCCATCTCTGAACAAAACACTGGTAGCGCCACCGGAAGCATAAATGGCTTTGCAACCCCTGTTGGTGCTAGCCACTAAACATCCTTCTGTGGTTGCCATTGGCACAGAATACTCTCTCCCATCAAGCAACAATGGTCCAGCTATTCCCACTGGGATCTGAATATACCCGATTGGCATCTCACAACACTGTCCGAGAATTGATTCATAATCAAATCCCTCCAATGGTAGCCCTTCCAATGACTTCCCTGTAGTCCTCTGCAACGCCTCTTTACGAATAAAAGCAGCTCTTTTACAGTCACCCAGCTTAGATTCTAAAGAATAAGACGGTATTTTCCCTTCCACCACCGATTTGATAATCAACTCGTCGTCCTCTGACGATGCTGGTGTGATTATCTGCACAGGTTTTTCAGCCACCGGTACAGACACCATTGGGACAATTTGTCGACCAGGTGGCGGGGCAACAGTGCAAGATCCATTACGGCTTTCGATAAATTGTTCTGGGTTTTCATCTTCAACGTCCCATGTATCATTATTTCCCTTAGAAACAAAAGACTGAACAATCCCAATACCAAAAAACCCCAAGAGATAAATAACCGAAGCGATCAAGGAAACCATAGCCACTAATTCCGAAAAGTTAAGCACGTGGAGTGGAATTCCGTCACGGATCTTCTCACGCCACCTGTGTAGAAGAAAATACATAACAGAGAAAAACATGGTGAAGAACAACCCATTTGTAAGATACAAAGGTAATGGAAGAGCATCTGAAGCTTTGACAGAGGTATCTTGATGATGTTTGTGGGGTTTGAGAGGTCCACCGGAAGCAATGTCTTCAGAAGGGTAAAGGGGCTTTACAGGTCGCCGGTGAACGTCCATTGTGAACTTTTTCCGGCGCCGGAACTACAGAGGAAAGACAGGGAATTTGAGAAAATATTGTGAGAGATGGTATTGTGAGTCGAAAACCGAATGTGTAGGAAATCTATTTATAGCAAAACACCGGCTGGCGCGCTTGACTTTCGAACCACCCCTCTTTAATTTTTCTATAAGCTTTAGATTAAATTTTGTTCCTTTTTTTTTTCTTTTTTTTTTTTTTAAATATTTGGGTAGATTTTTATTTTTGGTGAAAGAGAAAATACCATCTTAAGAATGTGATTTTGGTATGATAAAAAATATTTTTAATTTTTTTCATGATTGATTTATTTAAGTATTTTTTAAATGAATTTACTTTTTTTTTTAATTTAAGAAAATCAATGTGACTATATAAAGTAAAGAAAATATTTTATGGGCCCCAATTCGGACATGAAATTCGACTTCCTACCCCAACTCGGAATCCTAACCTTATCCTGATCTAAAACACCACTCCCGAACTCGGCCCAGGACCCAATCTTGACCCCAAAATGGATCTCGATCCAGATCAGGGACCAAACTCCCGAACCTGACCTAAACTCTAGACCCGACTTTTGATCCCAATCCGAAAATCAAAAATCAACCTCGATTCAAGAACCCCTGATCCCAACCCAGGGTCTCGATTCAGCACTCGGCTCTAGATCCTAATCGGAGATCTGACTCGAGACCTGACGGCCTGGACATAGCTCAAGACAATGATCGGGGACCCCTACCCCAACCTTAGCCATCAATTCGACCCTAGCTCTCGACTCGGGACCCATAATCCGACTGTGATCTAAGACTTGAGATCTAACTCTCGGCCCAACCTGGGACCAGACACTGATTCCCATGGTAGTTTTAGATTGAGTCTTGGTAAATTGTACTTTGACTTTGAATGTAATGCATGCAAATAAATAGTAATGTCGAATATTCCTTACGAATCGGTTATCAAATTACTGGAGTTCTACTTGGATATTGAATTATAAAATAGAGTATCATTTACTCATGAAAATATGAATAAATAAGAATTAACCCGTCTTTTACCCAACCCATTTTGTCATCCAACCCATTTTTATCCATATATAATATGAACCGGTCGAATTATTATCCATTTTTAATCCGCTCATATTTGATCCAAATAACTCATTTGCCATCCCTAAATAAAAACAACACATGATTTAGTTATAAATTTGCTAAAACGTAATAGTTTTAGAGGCATTTTGGTCATTATCGCCGTAACTTATCCGATATCTATCAAAAAAATTTAGCCGGACAATAAAAAATAACCTACATATCTTCTTCTTTTTGTATTCCGTTGAAAATTGAAACCTAAGTTAATTGTCTCATCAAAGGATGAATTATTTGTATCTTTATATATTCTTGAACAATTATCTTTTTATAAATTAATAATTTGGGTTTAATAATTAAATTTAATTATTATTTTTAATCTAATCCCTCATGATTATTATTTTATTA
>JACEIK010001330.1:124676-141841 GCA_018107945.1 Datura stramonium
CTATAAATTTTTGTTCATCTATTTTTTTTTAAATCAATATTATTTATTTTTTCACCATAATCTGATTTCATGCTCAATTTTGGCTCATTTCTTTTCTTAATTTTTTAAAATTTTGTTACGGCCCAAGTGGCCGTGATTGGACCCACACTATTTCCCCCAGTGGACGAACCAATGTGTACCGGAATTGATCATCCAATCGCTACATTCATGCTATTATCGAAGCACTCATAAAATATAAAGGCGTCGGAAGTCTTATAAAAATGAAAGAATTACTTGCAACATCATTAGTTAACATCCCAATGTAACGATCTGTTCGATTGTTATAACGCTTTGATGACATAAACGCGGGAGGATTTATATTTTTTTGCGAATCTGGGTTATGTATTTGAATTAAGAGATTATTTAATTGATAAATTTGAAAACGAGCTAAGTTAAAATCAGGTGGACCCAGGCAGAGGACCGCTGCTATGAACAAATTCCTGCTGTAACGGGACAACTGCAGCGGGCAACATGGACTAAAACTCCGTAATTTGATCCAGGTTTGGATTTAAATCTTATTTTCATAAGGGTTGCGGAATAAAGATACCCTAAAACAAAACCTAGGATTTTTAACAAGGAAAAAGGGTATGGTAACTAGAGAGGACATGGATTTTCCTATCCTCCCCGATAATTTTCGGCAAGAATCTAGAACTCGAGGCAAGCATGCAACCCGTGGCTTTTCTTGATGGCAACTTGGTGCCTGGTAGCTATGATTCACCCTTGTGTTAGACTTTGATTAGCAATTCGTATGTGTGTATGGTTTGTGTGTTATCAATAGATAAATATAGAAACCATCATGCTAATGGAAACTACGTTAGGTTATGGTAGTAATTAGTAAGAGAAGGGAAATAATATGGGAAAGGTAGGAACGAAGAGATAGAGTTATTGATTTATGCGATCACGTGGGTACAAATAGATTTAAACCTAGATTGTTAGATTTTCCACTATAGGTGGAAGGTCCAAAGGCCTACTTTTAAGGTCTGCTCCCAAATAAGGTGACTAGGGTATAGTCATATGTGTATGCATTCAGATGGTTCATGCGTTCATGTTGGTCTATAAGTTAATGGTTCAATTGTGATAGGCTATATATTTGTAATTCATGTGTTACGTGTTGAGTTGATTGTTTCTCCATGTGAAAGAAGGGTAAATTGACAGTAGATCTTGGTTAACTATGCATTTGTGGAGTTGATAAACTGATTGCGAAAATTGCTACAAGGGAAATCTAAGGGAGAGAGTTTGGTCGAGGTACTGCCTTTGCAGTACCGCTGTAGTGGCACTATGACCGTCGTAGTGAGACCATCACCGTGGCATTAACCTTGCCACAATGAGGCCTAATCCAGCAAGCAGGCCAGCCTAGACCGCCCTCTGAATAATTTTAGAAATAGGGTGGTGTAATGAATAATTGTTTCCGTGAATTGTGTCACACCCCACCTTGGGAGGCATGACTGACACCTGGTGCCCTACTAGGATCTGAACTGACTGAACTGACTGAGCCTGAGAACTCCTGGTGCAGGGCTTACTCTAACTCTTAAATCAAGGGAACACCGGGCTATATCTCGGCTGTAAATACAACCTCCGGCCGACAAGGCCTTATAGCCACCTGTAAGGGAAAACAGCTAACCAGAAACAGGCAAGAACAGGGAATCCTATGCAGGCCTACAAGGCCACCATGATGTGTAGTTATGACTGTAAAGTAAATCCAGTACTAAGCTAAACTATGGCCGACAAAGCCGCTAATCTTCCAGCTAAACAAGGCCCCACACGGCCAACACATAAACTAAAACACATATGGGTCCCACACGGCCAATAACAGCTAACCACAGGGAAATAGAAATAATCTGCAAGCCTCTAGGAGTAATATGACAGTCGGGACAGGGCCCCCGCCTATCTATAAACTGTGAAATAAAAAAGAAGTAAACTTCTATCTACAAGCTCCGGAAGAAAGGAGCTACTGCCCTGATGATGCTGGCTGAAAGCTACGAGAAATCTGCTCCTTGTCTATCTATACCAGCAGGCAAGTAATACAGTGCCCAAGGAAAAACGTCAGTACAATATATACAGAATATGTAAGACGATAACTGTAAATGACTGAAATAAGGAGATATAACTGAAGATAACTGAAGTAAAGGGGGTAGAGATCATACCTGAGTAATAAAACTTCTTACTATCTAACTTTATTAATAACTAAAGCAAACAAGAACCTTACCTAGCCCCTATAAGCAAGAAGGTACAACCAACACAGAACAACCCACCTGGGGCCCTTATAAGCCCCGGTGAGTATACTTCAGTCCATATACCCCTATCAAGGTTGCACTGGGTCAACTAATAGCTATTGCTGTCCTACCGGCCCCCTGGGTCTGCAACTGAGCCCGCTTGGCCCCTGATTGTAGTTGTGTCTGAGTCCAGTGGATTCCTGATATCTGCACCTCGGGCACCAGGCTCGACGGGGATGTATAGAGCCAACCATGGCATATGAGGACCTGGGACCCCATCTTCGTCCCTAGCGGACGGCATACCGCTCTGTAGAGCGACGTCATCTTGCCCCTGGCGGGCGTCGACGCATCTAATAACCGTGGGGTCGGTCACGCCTACTATACAGGCATAATCCATCCCAAACTAAACCTGGAGTATGAGTTTCAACTAATAACAACAACCAATCATAATAGGCATGCTTCTGGTGCTCTTACTGGGACTCAACTGAGTTATCATGCTAAGAAAACTAACTTGCCGAAAGAAATTGCCTTAACATACCTCGTTCGCTGATTACTGATTAACTAACGAGTTTCAGCTCGTGTTCAATTGCTCTTCTCAATTGCAATCGTATTACTGGGGAAAAATGACTAATTTCAGTACTAAATTTGGATAAAAACAATAACTCTCTCAATATAAACATTAACTATATTTCAACCTTACGGATCACGGTCGAAAACTCATAATTTCTCGAAAGTACAGAAGGGAGAAATGCTTACTTTAAGCCTGTGATCATATTGACACTAGTTTGGAGCAATTCCAACAACTTTAGCTCGGTGGAGTTACGATTTGCCGGGCGAATTTCGTGAAAATAACTCCGCAGCGATGCTCCCTGCAGCCTTAAACTTCAATACCCGAAGTTAATTTGAATTCGGGCGGCGTTTTGCAGTGTAAACGGAGGAAATTTATTTGATTTCCCGTGGTTTCTCTCTTCTCTATTCGTTTGAAATTTAAGGAAATAACATTGAATCAAAGGGGAGGGACTTATATACTTGAGGCAGTGTACAGGGATCCGTGGCACGAACCCTGTCGCGCCAATTTACGGGCGTGCCATGGAGCGCAACGCGGAGGGAGGGGGTCCGTGCCACGTTGCCCCTTTGGGCAGCTGGCTCGGCCTTCTCCCGCGTAGTCCCGACTCCGTGCTCGTTCTACCTCTCTCTGGGCCCTTTTCTTGCACGTATTGCACTATAAAACTCTTAACCAACGTATGAATAGGCCGTTTAAACATTAGAAACTTATGGGGTGTAACATCCTCCCCCCTTAGAAACATTCGTCCTCGAATGTTAACTTTAGCTTACAGGCGTCTTAACTCTTATAACTACTCATTCTGAAAATTTTTTGGCAGAGTCTCCCCTGTAATATGGAATATCCAAAAATCCTGAAACAGAGAAAATTTCAATACAGGTATTTCACATAACACTATAACAACTGTTTCTCAACAACATTGTATCTAGCTGAGCAGTACATGTAACACACATCACAGAACAAACTGCATCGTAAATGTACCTTAACTGCATGGCCTGGCTAAGTTTGGAACAAATGAGGATATCTGGATTTCATGTCGTCCTCAGCTTCCCAAGTCATTTCCTCTCTATTCTTGTTTCTCCACAGTACCTTAACAGAAACAACATCCTTAGTCCTCAACCTGTGAACCTGCCGATCTAATATAGCTACTGGAATCTCTTCATAGGTTAATTCCTCGGTAACCTGTACATCCTCAACTGGCACAATTCGGGATGGATCCCTATGCACTTTCGCAGCATCGACACATGGAATACTGGATGAACAGATTCCAACTGTGAAGGAAAAATCTAACTCGTATGCCACCTGGCCTATTCTCCGGAGTATTCGATACGACCCAATAAACCTCGGGCTGACTTTACCCTTTTTGCCGAACCTCATTACGCCCTTCACTGGCAAGATTTTTAGGAATACCCAGTCACCTACACTGAACTCCAAATTTCTATGCCGTACATCAGCATAATATTTTTGGCAACTCTGAGCTGTCAGTAGACGTTCTCTGATAAGCTTTACTTTCTCTTCTGACTGGTGAATTATATTCACCCCAATTAACCCTGTCTCTCCAACCTCGAACCAACCAACTGGGGACCTACATTTTCGCCCGTATAAAGCCTTATAAGGCACCATTTGAATCACTGAATGGTAACTGTTATTATAGGCAAACTCAATAAGGGGTAAGTGTTCATCCCAGCTGCCTCCAAAATCTAGTGTACACGCCCTTAACATATCCTCGAGTGCCCGAATTGTACGTTCCGCCTGCCCATCTGTCCGAGGGTGGAATGCCGTGCTCAGATTAACCCAGGTTCCCAAAGCTCTCTGGAAGGACTGCCAGAACCTAGCTGTAAATTGCGCTCCCCTGTCAGAAATGATAGATACTAGGATGCCATGTAATCTGACTATCTTCCTGATATAAAGCTTGGCATAATCCTCAGCTGAAAAGGTGGTCTTGATTGGCAGAAAGTGAGCTAATTTCGTCAACCTGTCAACAATCACCCAAATGGAATCAAATTTACACCTGGTCTGAGGTAACCCTGTCACAAAATCCATATTAATTACTTCCCATTTTCACATAGGCATTGCTATCTCTTGTGTCAGTCCGCCGGGTTTCTGATGTTCGGCTTTCACCTGCTGGCAATTAGGACATTGAGCTACAAATTCAGCTATCTCCTTTTTCATTCCTGGCCACCAGTAAATCTCTTTTATATCATGATACATCTTTGTTGAACTCTGATGAAGAGAGTAATGGGAATAATGCATCTCGCCCATAATTTGCTGGCAAAGTCCTGCCGCATCTGGAACACAGAGGCGATCCCTATATCTCAAACCTCCATCTTCGGTTACCTGGAAATCTGTAACTTCCCCTCGCTGAACCTTATCTTTGAGATGAAACAGATTAGGGTCTTCGTACTTCCGTTCTTTTACTTCCACAACCAATGGCAATACTACCGTATTTTGAATTACTACTGCACTGTCTCCGAATCTACTATACGGATGGCTAAATTGGCTAACTGATGCAATTCTCGGGCCAGTTCCCATTGTCCTGGATTTAGGTGTACTAAACTCCCATTGATTTACGGCTGAGGGCATCTGCTACAACATTGGCTTTCCCTGGGTGATACAAAATATTCACATCATAGTCTTTCAACAGCTCTAACCAACGACGCTGCCGTAGATTCAACTCTTTCTGTGTGAAAATGTATAGAAGACTCTTATGATCAATGAAAATATCTACATGAACGCCATACAAATAGTGCCTCCATAATTTCAAGGCATGAATCACCACAGCTAATTCCAGGCCATGGGTGGGGTAGTTCTTTTCATGCTTCATCAACTACCTGGAAGCGTAAGCAATTACTTTACCATGCTGTATCATAACACATCCTAACTCGATGCCTGAAGCATCGCGGTATACTACATAACCCCCTGATCCTTCTGGCAAGGCTAATACTGGTGCTGAGGTCAGTCTGTTTTTCAACTCCTGAAAGCTCTGTTCACATGCTTCAGTCTAGTGAAATTTAGCTGCTTTCTGAGTTAACTTGATCAAAGGCATTGCTAAGGTGGAAAATCCTTCCACGAACCTTCTGTAATACCTGGCTAATCCCAAGAAACTACGTACCTCGGTCGGAGTGGTAGGTCTAGGCCATGTTTTTACTGCTTCAATTTTCTACGAGTCTACCTGAATGCCAACATCTGACACAATGTGGCCCAAAAAGGCTACTGAATTCAGCCAAAATTCACATTTAGAAAACTTCGCATACAACTGGCGATTCTTGAGAGTCTGGAGCACTGTTCGTAGGTGATCCCGATGATTTGCCTCTGAGCGAGAATATACCAGAATATCATCAATAAATACTATCACAAACAGGTCCAGATACGACCTGATGATGCTGTTCATTAAGTCCATGAGCACTGCGAGAGCATTTTTCAGTCCAAAGGACATGACTAGAAATTCAAAGTGTCTATACCTGGTCCTGAAAGTGGTTTTTGGAATATCCCTCCCACGAACCCGAACCTGATGGTACCCTGACCTTAAGTCAATTTTTGAGAAATACTTTGCCCTCTACAACCGGTCAAACAAGTCATCTATTCTAGGAAGCGGGTACTTATTCTTGATACTGACTTTATTCAGCTGCTAGTAATCTATACACATGCGGAGGGAGCCATCCTTATTTCTCACAAACAGAACTGGTGCTCCCCATAGTGAGGTACTCGGTCTGATGAAGCCCTTATCTAACAGATCTTTTAATTATTCCTTCAACTCTCTAAGCTCAGCAGGAGCCATTCGGTACGGAGAAAAGATATGGGCTGAGTACCTGGTAATAAATCAATTACAAAGTCGATTTTCCATTCTGGGGGAATGCCAGGTAGCTCATCCGGGAATATATCTAAAATTTCATTGAATACTGGAATGGACTGAAGAGTTGGAGATTCTGCTTGGACATCTTGAACCCTGACAATATGATAAATACATCCTTTCGCTATCAATTTTTTCACCTGAAGATAGGAAATAAACCTACCTTTTGGCATGGCTGCACTACCTTTCCACTCCCGTATAACCTCCCCTGGAAAGTGAAATCGGATAGTCTTGGTCCAACATTCACCATTGGCATAGCATGGTGCCAGCCAATCCATACCCATGATTGCATCAAAATCAATCATTTCTAGTTCCATCAAGTCTGCTAAAGTCTGACGACCAACAACCTCTACTGTTCATCCACAGTAGATCCTCTTAGCTATAATAGAGTCACTGAGAGGTGTAGACACTGAAAAAGGTCGCTGAAGCGATTCTGGTGTAATACCGAACTTCTGGGCTACTAATGGTGAAACATAAGACAAGGTGGATCCTGGATCTATCAGTACATAAACAGAATGAGAGAAAATGTCCAGCATACCTGTCACCACATACGGCGACAACTCTGACCCCTGTCGTCCCGGTAAGGTATAAGTGCGATCTGGACCGGTACCTGAGCTAGATGCCCTTGATTTGCTTCGGCCTCTGCCGGCTGGAGTTGAGGGCCTATGCCCTGTTGAAGATGCTGGGGCACGTGATCCCACTGAAGATCTATCCTGTCAGTCCCGATATAATCCCTCATCTGATGACCTTCCTGTCCATAGGTATAACATGCTGTGGAACCATACCTGCATGCCCTGGAGTGACGTTGACTGCAGACAGGGCAAAGTGGCACAGTGAATCTACTCTGCTCTACTCCTCTCTACTGCTATGGACCTGCTGATCGCGAGCTCTCGCTGGGTCCTGACTGCCCCCGACGACCAGATCCACTCCCCTACTTCTGTTGTGGGGGTGGGGGTCTGGGTGGTTTGCCTGAAAATCATGGCTTGGGTCCATCCTGGGAATCCGCCTGCATGTCACTAGGTCCTGCCCTACGACGCTTCTCCTGATCTTCCCTCCTTATCTCCCATTGCCACTGTCTGATCCCTTCAATATTCTGAGCAAAAGCCTGAACTCCAGCCATATCCATGTCCTCTCGCAGAGTAGCCATAATACAGGTCTCCACACATTCTGGATTCATCCCCATAATAGACCAATGCACCCTAGCCGACATGGTATCCACAAAAGTTGGTGCATATCGGGCCAAGGAGTTGAACCTCATAGCATACTCCCGGAAACTCATCGACCCCTGCTCTAGATGTAGGAACTGATCAACCTGGGCATGTCGAATTTCCCGTGGTAGGTAGTGGTCCAGAAAAGCCTATGAGAAGCTAGTCCAAGTCATAGGGGAAACACCTCTCTCTCGGGACCTCTCCCAACTCTCGTACCACAGTACTGNACTGCGATGTCCCATAGCCGGAATACTGCTAACTCCACCGATTCCGCAGGTGTAGCATGCATTACCTGAAAATCCGCTGCATCTGATCCAAGAAATTTTGAGGGTTCTCCTCTCGGTACGTCCCTGTGAATTGCGGGGGATTCAGTGCGAGAGACTCTCGGACCCTCGAACTACTAGGTCCAACTGAGGACTCTATGACCACGGGCGTCACTGGCTGATGCTGTGCAGCCATCATCTGAGGTAACATAACAATAAGACTCCTAACCTCCTGATCCGATGGCACCGATATAGAGACTGTTGGAGGCGGTGCCGTCGCATTTGCCACTCCGAGCGGCTCCTGACGTAGTGGAGAGTGCTGGGGAGACCAAGATGAAGCCTCCCTGTCGCCCTCAGATCGAGCTGACTCTGACTGAGGCACCCTGATAGTGCCTTCCTCTGCTGCAATCTCCAATTTCCTACCAGTCGTGGGGTATCGCGAGTTTGCCATTTCTCTATCAATAAAAGAATATGGTAAGCTTAGGGACTCAACCCTATACTATACAGCTCTATAGCATGACTGGATAAGAAGAAAGAGTAACCATCCTATCATGCCTCGCAACCTCCTGCCTATAGAATGTGGTGCACAACACATCCATAGACAAGACTCATATTTGCACGTCTTGCAGACTCCCTGGGATACGACCTGCTCTGATACCAAGTTTGTCACGCCCTATCTTGGTAGACATGACTGACACTTGGTGCCGTACTAGGATCTGTACTGACTGAGCCTGAGCACTCCTGGTGTAGGCTAAATCTAATTCTTAAATCAAGGGAACAAATAGCTATATCTCGGCTGTAAATACAACCTCTGGCTGACAAGGACTTATACCCACCTGTAAAGGAAAACAGCTAACCAGAAACATGCAAGAACAGGGAATCCTATGCGGGCTGACAAGGCCACCATGATGTCTAGTTATGACGGTAAAGTAAATTCAATACTAAGCTAAACTATGGCCTACAAGGCCACTAATCTGCCAGCTAAAAAAGGCCCCACATGGCCAACACATAAACTAAAATACACATGGGCCCCACACGGCCAATAACAACTAACCACAGGGAAATAGAAACAATCTTCAAGCCTCTAGGAGTAATATGACGGTTGAGACAAGGCCTCAACCTACCCATGAACTGTGAAATCAAAAAGAAGTAAACCTTATCTACAAGCTCCAGAAGAAAGGAGCTACTTCCTGGTGATGCTGGCTGAAAGCTACGAGGGACCTGCTCCTCGTCTATCTGTACCTGCAGGCAAGTAATGCAGCGCCCCAGAAAGGGCGTCAGTACAATGTGTACTGAATATGTAAGGCGATAACTGTAAATGACTGAAATAAGGAGATAGAACTGAAGATAACTGAAGTAAGGGGGGTAGAGATCACACCTGAGTAATAGAACTTCTTACTATCTATCTTTATTAATAACTAAAGCAAACAAGAACTTTACCTGGCCCCCATAAGCTGGAAGGTACAACCAACACAGAACAACCCACCTGGGCCCCCCATAAGCCATGGTGAGTACACTTCAGTTTATATACCCCTATCAAGGTTGCACTGGGTCAACTAATAGCTATTGCTGTCCTACTGGCCCCCCTGGGTCTGCAATTGAGCCTGCTAGGCCCCTGACTATAGCTATGTCTGAGTCCAGTGGACTCTTGATATCTGCACCCCGGGCACCAGGCTCGACGGGGGTGTATAGAGCCAACCACGACATATGAGGACCTGGGACCCCATCTTCATCCCTGGCGGAAGGCATACCGTTCTGTAGAAAGACATCATCTCGCCCCTGGCGGGCGTTGACACAGCCAATAACCCTGGGATCAGTCATGAAGGGTATACATGCATAATCCATCCCAAACTAAACCTGGAATACGAGTTTAAGCTAATAACAACAACCTATCATAATAGGCATGCTTCTGGTGCTCTTACTGGGACTCAACTGAGTTATCATGCTAAGAAAACTAACTTGACGAAAGAAACTGCCTTAACATACCTCGTTCGCCGATTACTGATTAACTAGCGAGTGTCAGTTCGTGTTCAACTGCTCTTCTCAACTGCAATTGTATTAATGGGGAAAAATGACTAATTTCAGTACTAAATTCGGATAAAAACAATAACTCTCTTTATATAAACATTAACTATATTTCAACTTAATGGATCACGGTCGAAAACTCATAATTTCTCGAAAGTCCAGAAGGAAGAAATGCTTACTTTAAGCCTGTGATCATATTGACACTAGTTTGGAGCAATTCCAAGAACTTTATCTCGGTGGAGTTACAATTTTCCAGGCGAATTTTGTGAAAATAACTCCATATCGATGCTCCCTGCAGCCTTAAACTTCAATACCCGAATTTGCAGCGTAAATAGAGGAAATTTATTTGATTTCCCGTGGTTTCTCTCTTCTCTGGTCGTTTGAAATTTAAGGAAATAACATTGAATCAAAGGGGAGGGACTTATATACTTGAGGCAATGGATAGGGGTTCGTGGCATGGACCCTGTCGCGCTAATTTACGGGGGTGCCACGGAGCCCAATACAGAGGGAGGGGGTCCGTGCCACGTTGCCCCTTTGGGCAGTTGGCCGGGCCTTCTTCTCCCGCGCAGTCCCGACTTCGTGCTTGTTCGACCTCTCCTCGGGCCCTTTTCTCGCACGTATTGCACTCTAAAACTCAATAGGCGTTTAAATATGAGAAACTTACAGGGTGTAACAAATTGGTCTTTGGATAATGATTGTGTTTGAAATTATGGTGTCTTATTCCTGTTGTTGTATGTATTTGTTAAGTGGACTGAATTGTGATAAATTATACCAAAACTGGGTATAGAGTTTGTTGTAGCTTGTTGAGAACACGAGGAAACAGGTTGAGACAGAAAAGTAAGATATCCCTATTCTGAGATGAGAGGGTCGTGTTCGAGGTGAGCATCCAGACAAGAGGATTAGTATGATCGAGCATGTGTATGAGTACTTGGATATGAGTGGCTCGTGCCCAAGGTGAGCATCTAAGCGAGCAGTAAGGAATGAGTGTGCAGACAAGTATGATTCGGTATTTATACGGCTGGGTGTTCGGATATGAGTACGCAGTAGGTATGATATGATTTCATATAGCTAGCTGTACAATACATGAATTTCTAGAGTCCCCTACAAGTCATAATTGGAAGGACAGAAATAAGATCCCCTGACATGTGTGTACAGGTATACATATGGGTGAAAAACTACAGATATATAGATGTGATACGTGATATACCGATACGATTCGGACACTATGTGAGAGATACATGGGTGAAATGATAAATGATGATATGATATGTGTATAGTACTGCACGATGCAGTTTTAGTAACGAATTGTACAATGTGGGATTAAGGAGGTGCAGATATATGTTTGTATCCGTATTTCTAGAAAATGCAATTCTAGTTGTATGATTTGATATTTTCCTTGTTGAGTACTTTTATATATTACTTGATGATTGTGATTAAATGTTTGATTGACATGGTTACCGTTAGTGGTGATGGAATGCCTAATTGGGCAGAGTCTAAAATAGATTAGTTGAGTGGTTTCTGAGTCAGTAATGATGGTACAGGGTGGTCCCACTAAGGAGTGTAGAGTTGGGGGTTGTAAAAGGTTATATGGCTGATTGAAGTTTGTAATGAGTAATTACAAGCTAGCTAATATAGTATAGCATCGAGTAGTGGTTAAATGATTAGGAGTGAATAGAAAGGGGTTTAGTTAATAGTGGTTGAATTTGATAAGGTGTAATGGGATTATAACTTAAAAAGTAGAGTTGAAGAAGAGATGCACCCGGAATATCGAGCTACTGTTTAAACAGGTTACCACTGCAACAGGCGTGTTTCCGCGGTTGCGGGATCGCAGTAGCTGGCTAGAGGTCGCTGCAGTGGGACGGCGGTACCAGTGTAGGGAATGGGGAACTAATGAAGTGATTGATGAATAGAATAGGAAAGCGGTAGTATATGAAAGTGAGTGTATGTGTATGGAGGTTTAATATTATGCTTAAATTAGGAACTAAGGGGGATTTGCCATTAGTCTTGCATAAGTTATTGTAAATTTGTAGAGGTTAATCGATTCCATGTTAATTATATAATTTTGCGTGAACTAATCCTAGTCGATTGATGATGCCTACCGGTACATGTGATATATTGACACTGCCTTACTACACCTTTTTGAGTGTAGGTTGTGGCGGGAGAATTGCAGTTTCATGATTAAGTGTCGGTATTCAAAATCAGCTTTCGTATCTCATTCACAGGAGAAGTTGTGTCTTTTATTTTTCCGTATTCAATATAAAACACTTGTACCTATCTAGACTAGATTTTGAGAAAATCATGATATTGGGAAAGTATTTCTTGTAAAATTTTGGAACTTTTTTATTGTAAATTCATAAGTATTGAACTTGTTTTATATGTTGGTTAAAAGGGGTTCTTCTGTCGAATTAGAGTCGATGTAGGTTCCCGCACAACTCGTCCATTTGGGTTGTGACACCCAGGAATTGGAAGTCATCTTATCGAGGACATCTACTTAGTCATAGTCTACGAGGATTAACAATAATATAAATAAATCCATGTTGGGAATTGTTTCAAGGACATCTACTAATTCATAGTCTACGAGGATTAACAATAATATAAATAAGTCCATGTCTAGAACAAAGGACATTTCTTTAGGAGGAACTGCATCAGCTTCTAAGAAATCACCTTACCCTCGGGTATCTCGCAGCTACTACTACAAATGGGGTCAAGAGGATCTTCTTGGATCACAGTTGCACTCAGAAAAGAAGTGCAGGAGTAGCGCAGTATGACACAATGTACTGATAGGCATTATAGGCCGACATTAGATAATAATGAATATACAGTAAAGTAGTGACACACATACATGAAAACAATTACCCATTGCACAATACTAGTTCTAACATTGTTCAGAGTAAGGTCTAATCTAACCTACTCACTAGATTAGGCCTTGCTGCAGAGGGGAGGTGGCTGCGACGATTATCTCATCGCAACGGTAAGAGTACCGCTGCAGCAGTACTATGCAGTAGCTCGACCAAGCTGTTGACCTTAGGTTCCACACTTAGCAGTTCTTCCCAGTCAGATCATCAACTCAAAATAAATGCATACATGACAAAAAAACTCAATGGTCAGTTCATCACCTTATCACATCGAATATACACATGAATTGTCAACAATCAATTCATCAACTTATTATAGGGAATATATATATNATATATATATATATATGAATTCCCAATAATCAATTCATGAACTTATCGTAGGGAATACACACTTGAATCCATACATGAATCCTTAACTATCAATTCATCAACTTATCGTAGGGAATACATACATGAATCCATATATAAATCCTTAAATATCAATTCATCAACTTATCATAGGGAATATATACATGAATTCTTAGCAATCAATTCATCTTTACGGACTTCCCTTCGATAATGTGCCGGCACACGCCTCTATCACATCACCATACATTCAAATACACCTATCGCTATACACACATGCCAGAGTGTCTTATTTATGCCCTTTCATTCATGACATGCAGGGGACTATAAAAATTCATGTACTGTACCATCGTGGTACCTTCTCCCACTCATCTGCTCAACCGGATGCTCTCCTAGGTGATGAGCCACTCAATCATTATCACTCACCCGGATGCTCCCCTCGGGCACGAGCCACTTATCTCAGGATAAAGCGTGTTATCCACTTTCATTCTTATATTATATATAATATCACTCAATCATTTAGTAGGGATTTTCGGAGGAATCAGGTACTCTCATCATCTTGGTTATATTTATCAATGTTCGACCACTTACATGACAATTTGGGAGAACACATATACGTCTCAAGGTATTTAATCTCACAACAATATTTATCGACAATCATCATCTCAAGTTTATTTTACAATCAAATTTAACACCTCATGACATCAACAAGAAATTGTGTCTGAAGACCAAATAAGTATGTTATCACTTCACATATATATACATCATTATGTAAAGTCTAATTCCTTATAAACCATAACCTACCTTAATCGAAGAACTAGAATATGCAGCTACTCCACGAGAGCTTTGCCTTTTCTCAATGCCTCCGAACGTTCAAAGTCTAGAAATAAGAAATTAAAGAAAAATTCAACAGTCTACTTCTTCAGTTAAGGGTTTTGGGAATTCAACCCACTGCATTCTACCCATTATCACGGTTCACTTTGTTACCCATAGTTTAATTCTTCAAAACCAACTCCACCATGATAAATCTCTACAACCACATTCACCCTAGAAAGTGATAGTTACCCACTTTTAGGCCTAGAAACCAACATCCCATCCCTTTTTCTTCAATTCCCCCAGGTTCCATAACTTGGGGTTTCTACCTTTAAGAACACTATCTATGATCACCCATTAATCCTAGAGTGTTAGGGAATCGAAAGGGAAGATAAATAGTCAAGAATCTTACCTTGGAATGAACCGTTGCTTCAACCTCTGTAAAATCACCTTAACCTTTCTTCAAGGTCGTGCCTTAGAGTAATGAGTGAAAACCTCCAAAATTCTAACTTAAACTGCCGTACTACCTCCTGTCTTCTGCTGCAACAGTCACATTTTCACTGCAGCGGACCTGGGATGGCGACTAGGACCACGCCATGGTTAACCCACAGGTAAATTGTCACGACCCGAACTATCATGACTCAAACATAGACCTAGATCGATACACGGGATAAAGAACCCCAAGAGGCTTCAAGTCGACCCATGGAATGAACATGAATCTAAGCTCAACATAATAAATGCAAATTCTAACATATAACATAGTGGAAGTCTGAAAATCTAATAACATTGAATAACTGTATACATAGCAAAATCTGAAACCGTGTACATACTATGTCTGATAAACCTCTACTTCTGACCTGATGGGACAAGACCACAACTAACTTACTAAAGAATGAAATTAAAAATACTAAAAATACAACTGAAAAAGGGCCCTCGAAAGATGAGGACTCACCAACTCTGGCCGGAAAGTGCTAAGATTGAGGATCTGGCTAACGGAGGGACTGAGCCTGAATATCTGAGCATGTATCATGAAATAATACAATATATAGTATGCGGTCAATATGTGGAATGTACCGAGTACGTAAGGTAAGTAAAACCGCTAATTAAGTAAAACTAGAGATCATGCATATCATAAATATTTTATCATAAGAGTCTGAGAGTAGGGCTTGCATGCTATTATCTGAAAACATGATTTAAACATAACTGAATATCTTGGCTGAATCGAATGAATCAAAACTAAAAACTGATAATCATAAGTAAAACTGATTATTGGGTCAAACCTCCTGAAAACATAATAACATGACTGATGAACATGCATAACTGAAATCATGAGGATCAATGGGAGACTCGTCATATAACCGACATTACCACGATAGAGCTTACGTGGTCCCGACTATTACACTCAAGTGGGAAGAGCTGTCCAAAGCCTTTCCAGGGCTAAGGACGCTACCATGATGTCGATATCAAGCTGAAGGCCCTTTGAGGATAGGGGAAGCTCACAAGTGAGGTCCCAAATAATATGAATACACCTATGTTGGCACGTGGTTCTGAGGCATAGGGTTGACTGACCCTTAGCCTACTCGGTTCTAGACACTACTCCCAAAAACATGCATATGCTCTCCATCATTTTTCAACAAAGGTGAACCATCGTCTAGTGACGAAGCTGAATCATAACATACATGCATAATCTGAAATCATAACATAAGGAGCCTTGGGCTCAATCCATACCATAAGCTGAAAATAGTGGGAGTCTAGACTCCAAAATCCATGTGGTAAGTTAATACATGAAGTTTAGATAAATCATAAAACATACTTGATCATATGGGCTTGCCCAATACATAAACATGCTTGAAATAGCTTGATCATTCGAAAACATGAACATGGACATGGGTAAATTTGAACTCATTCTTTCATCATATACATCTCATCATGCTTGAATACATATTTCATAATCTCAACTTTCATGAACTTCCATGGGTGGGCATCATAATTTGTAAAACTTGAAAACATAATTTGTAAATTGAAAATATTGTAAAATATGCCCATGAATCATAATTCAACATTAGAAACATGTATAGAATATACCCATGATTGATACCTAGAGAATTCACATGTTGGGTTAAAACCCCTTAGATTCATCAACTAGAATTTTCATGAAATTGAAGAGGGGTTAGGCAGGATGTGGATGAATACACCTATTCATAACCTACATACCTGGAGAAATCTGATTTCACAAGCCCTCTTGAAAGCCTAATGGAATTTGGGGAAAAACTCGATGAATCTAAGCTTGATCACCCTTAGCAACTTCTAGGATTGCATGCATGGAAGAGAATGGGTTTAGAATGATCTTAACCCTCTAAAAACACACTTATCTGAGCTTAAAACGACATAGTATAGGCCTTAAGAACTTAGGAGTTACAAAAAAGCTCTTAATAAATTCGCAGGAAAATACAAACTGCCAGTCCCAACAAGGGACTGGATGAATCATGGTCTGGGGGGATGACTCATCGTCTGCCTATCATTTCCATCACCGGAATTATATCTCTGAGGGTCACCACGACTCATGGTGTACTCGACGACTCGTGGTGACCAAGTCGTGGCCTGCACTATCCAAACTCTTCACCTTCAAGCCCATCACTAACCACGAGAGACTTAACGACTTATGGTCCTGACCATGATTCTTGGCCTCTACCATGGTCAACTCCTTGGCCCAAAAATATAACCTCCTTACGAGTCACTCAATGACTCGTGGTGCACCTCACAGATCACTAGACGACTCATCCTGTGACCTGGTGCAGAAAATTCTATTTTTTCCGTTTCAACCCTTGGGTATGATCTTAGGGGATTTCAGGGTATTACAATATCTCCCCCTTGGAAACATTCTGTCATGCCCCGCCTTGGGAGGCATGACTGGCACCTGGTGCCCTACTAAGACCTAGACTGCTGGACTACTGAGCCTAGGCACTTTTGGTGCCAGGCTGACTCTAAC
>JACEIK010001330.1:201074-223589 GCA_018107945.1 Datura stramonium
CTAGGGCACCAGGTGCCAGTCATACCCCCCAAGGCGGGGCGTGACATTCATATCATGTGGCCTCAACCCTAGAGGAAGGGTTTTAGCCACTCATGTTCTTACAATTACTCAAAAACATAATTAAAATAATGTACTTACAAGAATGATTAAAAGAGAATGACAAACCTTGAAACCTAGGTGAAGTTCTTCGCTTCTCCCTTCGCTCCTCTCTGCTTTCCCAAAATATTTTCTTGATCCATGATTTTAGAAGCTAAGGGTCCTATTTATACTTAACAAAAATATGCAAAATTTGGCAATGGGTGAACTGGCTCCGTGTCACGGACCTGGTCGTGCCAATTTGCCTCTGTGACATGGAGCAAACGCATGAGGCTACTATAATTTCGAGCAGTGGCATGTCATGGAAGTGTGCTGTCGTGTTGCCTAGCGTGGCACGACAGCTATCCCGCAGGCCGCAGGGCGTGGCACAGTGCCACTTCGCACTGCTACTTCTGCTTTGCCCCTCGCGCACACGTACATTCCCTTGTGTGGCACGACAGTGAATGCGACACAGGGCCAGCGTGACACGCTGCCTGGCGCGTGCTCCTACCGATTGGCACGTGGGGTGGCTTGATCATGGCATTTCTATGTTTTCTTAATGTTTCTTTATTTGCACTCAATGTTGAACTTCCTTTATCTTCATGCATCATCATATTAAGCTCATCCTTAGCATTTTCACCTACAAAACAGTGAGCTAATCACGCTGGTTAGTTTATGCATGAAATTATACAAAATCACATGAGAATATAATAAATTAAATTAACTAACATGACTAAAATCAAGTAATAAAATAGAACTTGGTCATGTAAATATGCCAATGATCGCTTCCTCTATGTTAATTATGTTCATAGTCTATTTTATTTGAATGAGTTAGATGTTATGTTCTTGCCATGGGTCGACTTGGAGCCTTCGGGGTTCTTTCTCCCGTGTCTCGATCAGGGCCTATGTTCGGGTCGTGAAACCTCCTCTACTAGGCAATTCTTCCACTGGACCTTCATCATCGTGATCATCTTCGACCTTAACTTGTGACCTCCCCATCCGGTATAGCCACAAATTTTTCCTCATAAGTCAGGTTCTCATCAAGCAGCACCGAATCCAATCGAATGATGTATGACCCATCCCTATCGTATTTCTTTAGCATGGATACATGAAAGGTTGGATGAACTCCGGACAAGCCTGGCGACAAATTCAGTTCATAAGCTACTTCTCCCAATCTCCGAAGAATTTCGAATGGCCCAATGTACCTTGGGTTAAGCTTGTCCCTTCTTCCAAACCGCATCACCCCTTTCATGGGAGAAACCTTAAGCAAAACTTGCTCTCCCACCATGAATTCCATATCCCTTACCTTTCGATCTGACTTTCTCCAAGGACTCCTTTAACGAATCAGTGCCCAATGGTAACACTTCGAACACATTGAACCAGCTGACAGGGGATTTACATTTCCTCCCATATAAAGCCTCAAATGGCGCCATGCCAATGCTTGGGTGGTACCTATTGTTGTACGAAAACTCTACCAAGGGTAAGAACTTATCCCAATAGCCCCCAAAATCAATCACACAAGCCTAAAGCATTTCCTCTAATCCCTGGATCGTTCTCTCCTAACTGTCCATCCGTCTGTGAGTGAAAGGCCATGCTCAATTCCATCCTGGTACCTAGTTCAGCCTGCAAGGTCTTCCAAAAAAGAAAAGTGAACTAGGTACCTCGGTCTGACACGATCGATACAAGCACCCGTGCAGCTAGATCACCTCATTCAAATATAGTTTGGCCAGTGTCTCTACATTGTAAGTCACTTCAACAGGACTTAAATGGGCCGACTTAGTCAGTCTGTCAATAATGACCCAGATGGAGTCAAAATTTCCCAAACTCTTTGGAAGACCAACCATGAAATCTATACCTATCCGTTCCCACTTCCACTCTGGGATAGGCATTCTCTGGAGTACTCCCCCAGGTTTCTAATGCTCATATTTCACCTACTGATAGTTTAGGCATTGGGCAGCGTGCACAATGATGTCCCTCTTTATTTTGCTCCACCAATAGTGTTGAATCAGGTCATGATACATCTTGGTGACTCTAGGATATATAGAGTACCTCGAACTGTGAGCCTTTGACAAGATAACTTTGATTAGATCACCAAATTGGAGAACATATACACGCCCCCTTATTGTCAAAATCCCTTCATCATCTATTGTTGCCTCCCTTACCTCCCCTTGCAAGATCTGGTTGTGAATCTTAGTTAGCCTTGTAATGTTGGACATATTTCTATGCCCATTTGTCATGTATTTGCCTATATTTGATCATGTTTTGAGTTCATAATCCTTAATTTATGCTACATGTATGTGTGTGTTTTATGTGCTAGCAAATGGTTTGAGTTGACTTGAATAGGAAACTAAGCAAAATGGGCTCAAAAGGATGCAAGAAATGAAGATTTGAGGATCTGACGGGGTTGGTGTTATGGCTGGCACCCTGCACCAAGTCCCAAACTTCATAGAGAAAATCTTAGTCTGGTGCTATGGCTGGTGCGCTGTGCTAGCCCTCAAACTTCAAAGAATTGCATTTCACAAATTTGGCAAGATGAGTGACGCTCTGCACCAGAGGTGTACAAGTCTTAGAGAAATTTGACGAACACCTTGGCAAGATGAAGGGGGCGGTGCGCCAGATCCTATCTGGAGCTAAAATTGTTGGAAATTTAACTAAGCGTGTGGCAAGATAAGGGGCCAGCGCACCTGAGCCATTCTATGTTGAAAAATGCTGATTATAAAGCCAAATCTTGAAGGGCATAAGTGTCATTTGAAGGCTCATCAATAAATATAAGCCTTAGGTCATTTGCTACGTAGTTTTGGATTTTTGGGAATCAGTCTTTACTCATTTTTATTTTGTAGTTCATTCATGAGAGCTTGTAAGCCGTTTGGAAGGAAGACAAAGTTCTATAACTAGGTTTTCTCTTCTTTACTTCATATTTTCGTATGATGATGACGAAGTATTTATTTTGAGTAGTGGGAACCTGCAGCTGTATCATGAAATGATACAACATAAAAGTATGCGTCAGTACTTTGAATGTACTGAGTAAGTGGGAGAAAGCATAACTGAATATAATGCTTTAACTGAAATTACATGCAATGACCAACAAGTAAGCTGAACTGAACTACTGAAGTAAACTGAAATGGTCAAGATGACCCTGTCTGATGGTCAAAGACATGCCCTAAGTCTGAAAGTTCTGAGTCTGAAATACTATACTGAACTGGGCTAAACTGATAGAACTAGAACTGAACTGAGCTTCTTATCTTGAACTGGACTAGACTGACTAGTGGGAGAGTCTATAATCGATATATAACCACGTGAGCTAGACGTGGAGACCGATGTACACACCTCATTGGTAGGACCCAATATACCTTGCTAGGGTATAAAGACATGGACTGTGAGATCACTGTTTGGGGCCATAAGGCCAATAAAAATAAACTACGGTGGCAACATAGTTTTGGGAACTTGGGTATGCTGGAACCCCGACCCTCTCGGTGCTAAGTCCTACTCCCACTGGATAGTTCTAACATGACTACTACTGCCAAGCTGATAGCTCGAAGCTGGAGCCCAAGACTAAGTTACGGATACTTATCTAGAAGTACCCTAAGAGTCTTATCGGACCGGATCTGAAACTGATGTTCTAAGACTGGTCAGAGCTTCTTATCTGGAAGCGTCGTGACCGTTTATGGAATAATCTAAGGATGAAGCTGGTGGTTCTAAGACTAGTTAGAGATGTTTATCTGTAAGTTTCATAACCGTATAAAGAACCACTAAAATCTGATAACTAATATCTAAGTCTAATAACTGATAACTGGGAGGGACCACTGACACCTCCAGAAACGACTATAGTCAAATTGATCAGCTGGCATTTCTGTAAAACTCTAAGTGTTCTGAGTGTTGACTAAGACTCTGAAACTAAATATACCAAGATATAAACTTCTATTCAAGTATTTATGCTAATCATTCGTAAATCGAGTAACATCTACCATATCAAATAACCTTTCTGTTTGAGTCTAAATCATGCAAGTTTTACCCAAATTTATAACAAGATCAATACTAATGAAAGCAAACTGAATCAATAGAATTAGAGCATGAATTTCAGTTAGAAAATACTCATGTAAACTAAAGAAAATAATAGAATTTAAGGAATTCTTTAATAGATGAAAATACTATCATACGCATGTAAGAATTCTAGTCATGGTAGTTTAACACTATTGAGGAAGTGGAGAAATTTCACAGTCAAAGAAAATCCCTGAATCATGATCTCTAGAAGTACTATAAAGCTAGGGTTTGATGGAGACTTTGGGATACAAGGGTGAAAGGATACCCTTGTTAAAAGTTCCACATACCTGATTGAAGGATCCCTCTAAAGATCTTAAAGCTGCTGCACCTTGGAGAGGAACCCTAGTTCTTGAGCCTTGAGAGAAGAAGGGAGAAAAAGAACTTTACGGTGGTCGCGAGAAGAGTGAGGGGTTAGACTAGGAAAATCCTTTTAATTCATCCCAAAAGAAGCCTAAAAAGACCTAGTTTAAGAGTTAGAAGCATAGAAAATAAAAAAAATAACCCTGGGAAAAAGTTCTCAAAAATCTGTCTGTCTAGTGCTAGGGGTTGTACCAGGACTCATGGTGACTTCCTACTGGTCGTGGTATGCCATTCGTGGCTTCTGGAAGGCTTAAAAAGGTTGCTGAAACCCCTGGTATGAGTCGCACCTTCATACCACGAGTCGTATCATCATCTTACGACTCGTATTGAGTCTCTGTAGCTACTGATCCTCCTTGCAAATTCTCTGAGTCTCCTATCTGTGATCCTTCACTAAGACTCATATCACCCTGATACGGATCGTTGGATCCAGTTGTGGTTTCCTTGCCTCTTCTTTCCAAACTCCCTGATTCATACCACGAAACCTTGGTACGACTTGTATTGACTTGGTACGAGACATGAGATCCTACCATGACTTCTAAATCAGATTTTGCTGAGCTCTCTGGAACACACTACGAGTCCTTGGTACGACTCGTACAATCCTTCTACAAGTCGTACTGACGCTCGTTCTGATGATATTTTCCAGTTTTCTCTGTATAATCAACTTTAAATCCAGGGTTTAGTCATAGGAAATTTTGAGGTGTTACAAAATCTCCCTCTTGGGAACATTCGTCCTCGAATGTTGGAAAATAACTAGAGAAAAATAGAGAATAACATTTATGATGCTCAAATACTACTCATTTAACTCCAAAACTGATAGAATGACTACCTCCGATTCAACATACATAACTGAATTGAATTCACTTTTCATACATACATCCAAAATCATAATGGAAACTCAAACACATGAATTGAATCCAACAACTAAATTAGTTTTTAATGCAAAACTAATATTTTAAGCTATAACATAGTCGTTAGAGAACAAGTGCGGGTATTTGGCCATCATATCTGCTTTGGCCTCCCATGTAGCTCCCTCAACCTACTGATTTCTCCATAAGACCTTGACTAAAGCTATTTCCTTATTCCTAAGCTTACGAACCTAACAATCAAGAATTTGGACTGGTACCTCTTCATTTGAGAGACTATCCTTTATTCCCACATTTTCCAATGACACAACTGAGGTTGGATCTGCGATGCACTTCTTCAAAAGTGACACATGGAATACTGGGTGCACAACTGCTAGTTATGGAGGTAATTCTAGCTCGTAGGCTACATTACTGATATGCCTCAAAATTCTATAAAGTTCCACATATCTCAGACTGAGATTTCCCTTCTTTCCAACCCTAATCACCCCTTTCATGGGCGAAATTTTTAGGTAAACCCAGTCGTCTACTGCAAATTCCAGCTCTCTTCTCCGAACATCGGCATAAGATTTCTGACGACTCTGAGCTGTTTTCAATGTTTCTCAGATGAGCTAAACTTTCTACATTGCCTCGTGAACTGAGTCTGGCCCTATCAAGGTAGCTTCACCAACCTCGAACCAGCCTATAGGAGATCTACACCTCCTACCATATAATGCTTCAAATGGGGCCATCTAAATGCTAGAGTGGTAGCTATTTTTGTACGCAAACTCGATAAGAGGCAAATGGTCATCACAATTACCCTTAAAATCGATTGTGCATGCTCTTAACATATAGTCTAGGATATGAATAGTCCGCTCAACTTTCCCATCGGTCTGTGGGTGAAAAGTTGCGCTGAGCTTGACCTAGGTTGCTAGTCCCTTATGAAAGGACTTTCGGAAGTGCGAGGTGAACTTAGTTCCTCTATCTGAAATGATAGCCAAAGGCACCCCATGGAGTCTGACTAACTCCCGGATGTAAAGTCTGGCATAGTCTTCTGCTGAGTCTGTGGTTTTCACTGGGAGGAAGTGAGCTGACTTAGTCATCTGGTCCACTATTACCCAAATTGAATCATGCTACCGACGAGTCCGAGGTAGAACTGTAATGAAGTCCATGTTTACTTCTTCCCACTTCAATATGAGTATGCTGATGTCCTGAGTCATACCTCCTGGTCTCTGGTGTTCCACCTTAACTTACTGGCAGTTTGGGCACTTGGCTACAAATTCCGCAATATCTCTTTTCATGCCGCTCCACCAGTAGATATCCCATAAATCATGGTACATTTTAGTAGCATCGGGGTGAATGGAGTATCTTGAGCTATGTGCCTCAACCAGTATATGCTATATCAACTCACCAACATTCGGTACACACAACCTGCCCTGGTAACAGAGCACCTCATCTCCCCCTTGGGAGAAAGCTTCTATTTCTTTTCTGAGAACTACTCCCTTAAGCTTAAGTAAGATAGGGTCCTCATCCTGTTTGGACTTGACTTCAACTACCAATGAAGAATCTGACCCACTCTATATTACTACTCCACACTCAGCTGACTCCACTAATTGTACTGCCAACCGGTCTAGCCGGTGGATATCCCTCACTATTTCTTTCTTGCCCTCTTCAACATGAGCTACGCTCCTCATAGAAAATCTACTTAGGGCATCAACCACCACATTGGCTTTACCCTGATGATATAGAACACTCATATCGTAGTCTTTTAATAACTCTAACCACCTCCTCTATCGAAGATTTTTGTCCTTCTGACTTAACACATATTGAAGGCTCTTGTGATCCGTAAACACATCCACGTGAGCCCCATATAGGTAATGTCTCCATATTTTTAGTGCAAACACTGCCGCTGCCAACTCCAAGTCGTGAGTTGGATAGTTCTTCTCATGAACTTTGAGCTGTCTAGAGGCGTAGGCTATCAGTTTTCCCCGCCGCATTAGACGCATCCGAGTCCAACTCTGGAAGCATCACAATAAACAACTAACCCATCTGTTCCTTCTGACAAGGTCAAAACTAGAGCGGTAGTGAGTCGAGTCTACAACTCCTGGAAACTTTTCTCGCACTCATCCGACCACTAAAATTTCACCTTATTTTGAGTTAACTTAGTCAGAGGAGATGCTATAAAGGAGAAACCTTCCACAAACAGTCGGTAATAATTAGCTAAGCCTAGAAAACTCCTGTTTTCAGTAAGAGAGGTAGGTCTGGGCCAATCTTTTACTGCTGCTATCTTGAGGGGATCTACTTGTATTCCTTCACTTAAGACCACATGACCTAAGAAATTCACTGACTTTAACCGGAATTCGCACTTACTGAACTTGGAGAACAACTGGCAGTCCTTGAGTGTCTGTAATGCTAATCTTAGGTGATTGTCATGCTCTTCCTTATTTCTGGAGTATACTAGAATGTCGTCGATAAATACAATGATGAACATATCCAGATACTTCTTAAAGACCCTATTCATCAAGTCCACAAAGTCTTCTGGGTGTTTGTTAGCCCAAAGGACATCACCACAAACTCGTAGTGACCATACCGAGTTCTGAATGTTGTTTTTGGTATGCCGCACTCTCTGACCCATAGCTGATAGTACCCTGACCTGATATCGATTTTTGAAAAATAACTGGCTCCCTGAAGTTGGTCAAACATGTCTTTAATTCTAGGTAGGGGATACCTGTTCTTGACTGTGACCTTGTTAAGTTGACGGTAATCTATGCACATTCTGAGGGTGCCATCTTTCTTGCGCATGAATAGCACTGGAGCACCCCAGGGAGAGATACTGGGTCTGATAAAATCCTAGTCAAGAAGATCTTTTAACTGCTCCTTCAACTCCTTAAGCTCAGCTGGAGCCATTATGTAAGGAGGGATGGAGATGGGCTGAGTGTCTGGGAGAAGGTCTATCCCGAAGTCTATTTACCGTTCAGGGGAAACTCCGGGAAGTTCCTTAGGAAATACATCTAGGAACTCGCTAACCACGGGGACTGATTGGATAGTTGGGGTCTTAGAGTTGGAATCCTTGACTCGGACCAGGTGATATATACATCCTTTGGAGATGAGTTTCTGGGCCTTAAGGTAGGAAATAAACCTACCCTTGGGCGCTGAACTGCTGCCCGTCCATTCTAACACTGGTTTATTTGGAAACTGGAACTTGAAAACTCTAGTTCTAAAATCAACTGAGGCATAGCAGGAGTGTAACCAATCCATGCTAAGGACAAGGTCAAAATTGACCATGTCTAACTCTACGAGGTCAGCTAGGATGACTTTATTCAGAACTGAGCCTGGGCAATTTCTATACACCCGGCTGACTCTAACTGACTCGCCAATTGGGGTGGAGACTGAGAATAGTTCCGAGAGGACCTCTGGACTGATATTGAGCTGGACTGCTATGTAGGGTGTCACGAATGAAAGAGTGGCTCCTGGATCTAGGAGGGCATACACGTAGAGATGAAAGAGACGTAACATACCCGTGAATACGTCAGGGGAGCTCTCCTGATCCTAACGGGAAGACAGAGCATAGAAACGGTTTTGGCGCTGAACGCCATTTGTACCTGATGTGTTGGCCTGCTGGAGCCGATGAGGTGGTGGATTGTGATCTCCCTCGCCCGACTGAGGGGCACTCCCTGAGCCGATGTCTGAGCTGTCTACAACCAAAACAGCCCTCTCGACCCTGAAGGCACCTCTCGAGTGGTTCTTGCCACACTTGGGGCAAGCTGGATACCTATTCCTAGTACTTTGGGTCTGAGATGGAGTACCAGATGACCCACCCCTCCGATCCTGGCGGGATCGAAAGGTTGGAGGGCTGGCTGAACTGGGTGCTGGGGCTTTCTACTGCTATTGCTATTGCTGTGGGCGGCTACTACCGCTAGACCTCTGATGGCCATAATCTGACTGGCCAGTCCTTTCTCATTTGTTCTTTCGCTCCATATCCTTAAACTTTTTTGCCTCAATCTGCTGGGCATAGACAATCAAGCTAGTCCATATCTTTAATCAACATCGCTGTCCTGCAATCCTTGAAGACCAGATTCGACACCCCATTTACAAACTTCAACATGCGAGCCCTTGGATCGGCTACCATCTTTGGAGCGTACTAGATATCCTAGTAAACTCCAGAGCATACTCCTCCACGGTTCTATTTCCCTGTCTCAAATTCATAAACTCCGCCAACTTTGCCTCCCTCACCTCCCGACGGAAAAATCTGTCTAAGAAAGTTGTGTGGAACTCATCCCACTCTACTGGTCTTGCTCCCGTTGGACGCCCCTCTTTCCATTGGTCATACTAGAACTGGGCTACCCCTTTTAGCTGGTAGGAAGCTAGGTCAACACTCTCATAGGAGCTAACACCCATAATGCGGGTAATCTTCTTGATCTCATCAATGAACTCTTAGGGATCCTCCCCTACTTTGGATCCCTGAAATGATGGAGGGTTCATACAGGTGAAGTCCTGCACCCTCACAGTTGCTGTAGACCCGTTCGTGGCTACTGGAACCACCTACTGGTTCACTTGGTTGGTGACTATTTGGGCCAGCAGTTGAATGGCCGCCCTGAATTCGACCGTAGATACCGAATCATCTTGAGGAGCTATCGGGGAAGGTCTGTTGGCGTTACCGGCCCTTCTACCATTACCGCGTCTGGGAGGTACGGTTCACTAAAATGAAACTAAGCACGAGTTAGAAGGACATTTCTGGAATTGAAATTTAACGCACGATAAAGAGTATGAACAAAAGAGTTTTCCTAATAACATCTCATAGCCTCCTCATAATAAGTGTGGCACGCTTTACACCCATGAAAAGGACTCTAATCGATGCGGCTTTCAGACACTCTCCGGGGATACTCTAAACCTAGTGCTCTGATACCAAGTTTGTCATGCCTCGAGCCTACACCATGGATGTAACACGGTACTTGAAGCCACAAGTGAACCCAAGTAAGCCCCTGGTTTATCATACACTAGTATGCTGAGCAAAACATGCATGGTGGAAGTTTCAAAATAATAACATAAAAGCATTTACAAAAATAAAATTTAAAACATAAAGTTCAAAACATCTGCAGTCTAAAAGACCCCTAACTGATGAGTTACAGGGACAAGCCCCCAACTAACTCTAAGTCTAGCTAAAAATAATAAACCAACTAAAAGAAAATGAAATAAGGCCCTCGAATGATGAGGAATCACACTTCAACTGCGGCGTAGGAGGATCTGAATCGCAACGGCTAACGATGTTGAGTCTGGGAACCCGCAGCTATATCATGATACAATACAACATAAAATATGCGTTAGTACTTTGAATGTACTGAGTAAGTGGGAGAAAGAATAACTAAATATAATTCCTAAAATGAAATGACATGCAATGACTAACAAGTAAGCTGAACTAAACTAATGACGTAAACTGAAATGGTCAAGATGACCATGTCTGATGGTCAAAGACATGCCCTAAGTCTGAAAGTTCTGAGTTTGAAATACTGTATTGAACTGGGCTATACTAATAGAACTAGAACTGAACTGAGCTTCTTATCCTGAACTGGACTGGACTGACTAGTGGGAGAGTTATAACCGATATATAACCACGTGAGCTAGACGTGGAGTCTGATGTACACACCTCATTGGTAGGACCCAATATACCTTGCCAGGGTATAAAGACATGGACTGTGAGATCACTGTCTGGGGCCATAAGGCCAATATAACCACGGTGGCAACCTAGTTTTGGGAACCTGGGTGCGCTGGAACCCCGACACTCTCGATGCTAAGTCCTACTCCCACTGGATAGTTCTAACATGACTCTACTGCCAAGCTGATAGCTCAAATCTGGGGCCCCAGACTAAGTCAGGGATACTTATCTGGAAGTACCTTGAGAGTCTTCTCAGACCGAATCTGGAAAATTATGTTCTAAGACTTGTCAGAGCTGCTTATTTAAAAGTGTGTGATCGTCTAAGGAACAAACTAAGGCTGAAGCTGGTGGTTCTAAGACTGGTTAGAGTTGTTGATTGGAAGTGTCATAACTGTCTAAAGAACCGCTAAAATCTGATAACTAATATCTGAGTCTAATAACTGATAGCTGGGAGGCACCACTGACAACTCAAGAAACGACTATAGTCAAACTGATCAGCTGACATTTCTGTAAAACTCTAAGTGTTCTGAGTGTTGACTGAGACTCTGAATTTGAATATACCAAAATATTAACTTCTATTCAAGTATCTATGCTAATCATTCGTAAATCGAGTAACATCTACCATATCAACATAACCTTTCTGTTTGAGTATAAATCATGCAAGTTTTACTCGAATTTGTGATCAAGATCAAGACTAAGGAAAGCAAACTGAATCAATAGAATTAGAGCATGAATTTCAGTTAGAAAATACTTATGTAAACTAAAGAAAATAATAGAATTTAAGGAATTCTTTAATAGATGAAAATACTATCATACGCATGTAAGAATTTTAGTCATGGTAGTTTAACACTATTGAGGAAGTGGAGAAATTTCACAGTAAAAAAAAATCCCTAAATCATGATCTCTAGAAGTACTATAAAGCTAGGGTTTGTTGGAAACTTTGGGACACAAGGGTAAAAGGATACCCTTGTTAAAAGTCCCACATACCTGATTGAAGGATCCCTCTAAAGATCTTGAAGCTGCTGCACCTTGGAGAGGAACCCCAGTTCTTGAGCCTTGAGAGAAGAAGGGAGAAGAAGAACTTTACGGTGGTTGTGAGAAGAGTGAGGGGTTAGACTAGGAAAATCCTTTTAATTTTTCCCAAAAGAATCCTAAAACGGCCTAGTTTAAGAGTTAGAATCATAGAAAATTACAAAAATAACCCTGGGAAAAAGTTCTCAAAATTCTGTCTATCTAGTGTTACGGGTCATACCATGACTCGTGGTGACTTCCTACTGGTTGTGGTATGCCATTTGTGGCTTCTGGAAGGCTTAAAAAGGTTGCTGAAACCCCCTATATGAGTGCCTGGTATGAGTACCACGAGTCATACCATGATCTTGCAACTCATACTGTGTCTTTATAGCTATTGATCCTTTCTTGCAAATTCTCTGAACCTCCTATATATGATCCTTCACTATGACTCGTACCACCCCGACACGGATCGTAGGATCCAGTCGTGGTTTCCTTTCCTTTTCCTGCTAAACTCTCTGAATCATACCATGAAACCTTGGTACGACTCGTATTGACTTGGTACGAGTCGTGAAATCCTGCCATGACTTCTAAATCAGATTTTGCTGATCTCTCTGGAACACACTACGAGTCCTTGGTACGACTCGTACAATCCTCCTACAGGTTGTACTAAGGCTTGTTCTAAAGACATTTTCTAGTTTTCTCTGTATGATCAACTTCAAATCCAGGGTTTAGTCATAGGGATTTTTGGGGTGTTACATATGTTCCCCATGATTTCATAACTTAATAGGCTTTTACTAGTGATCTATCTTAGTGAATTTTGTGTAAGACTGACAATTAAGTTCATCTAATGTCGCCCTCGCCATAAGTCTTGAATTAACTATCGTTGGCTAGAGCTCAAGTTAATTTAGATGAGGGTTATTAGCCTCAAACTGCCATTGTTATTCTCTTTTCCTAACTTCAACCTCCTTGGTCGGGAAAGTTAAAGATATAGGCAATTAAGCATTAAGATGAAGAAAATAATAATCCACCTAATTCACCATTCAAGAATCACTCTTTTATTATGCTTATTTTTGTTAATCCATCATGGTTTTCACAACCTAACTTAAGAGATTTAGCCTCTCATGTTTATGAGAATAACAACAAAAGATGTAGAAGAGATTATAATGAAATACTTACTGTAATATAAACTTGTTTAACAAAATCTCCAAAGCTATGTAGAATCACAAAAACTTGATGAATTCTCCAACAAAACTCAACTAAACTATTACACAAATTCATAAAGTATGAATTGTGAAACACTAAACTCCAAGACTACACAATATGACACACCTAAGACATGAAACAAAGGATATTTATAATAGTAGATTAAGCCTTTATTGTTCCTTCTTGGATTAGAATTGGGTTTTGCAGCTTATATTCCTAGTTGAGCTGGGATTGAAATCTGCCATGCTTGGACACTGCCTATGCGCTGCGCCCCTCATTGCACCACCTTGCCTGGCGTGTCGCGCTTCTCTATGCTCTATGCGATATCAACTTCTATCATACTCATTTTGTCAACCCCATTTTGTCATTGTAGCTCTTTTTAGCTACAATTAAGTCTAAATCATCATTTTAATACCTGAAAGTATCTAATCATGTGTTTTAGCTCTTTTTCACAAATATATCATAAAACACAAGAAAACACACACAATGTATTCTAAAAATATAGTTAAGTATGGGCAAAATATGGTTAATAAATGCGTAAATATACCCTTCATCACCATCCTACACTTGAACTTTGTTTGTCCTCGAACAATCTACTACTTTCTTACACACATTTAATCACAAAATTCAACCCACGAATAGGTTTACTTGCACTTAGGATCATTAGACAAATCAATAAAGCTCCAACAATTCACTCACATGCATATAGGATCAACATTTAAATGCCAAAGTTTGAAATCACTTAGCTTCTACAACCAACGCAACAAGATATATTTAGGCCACTATGAATCATATGCAATTTAACAATATACCAAAAATATTACCATTGTGCCCCTCACTATTTGGGGAGATGCTCCTTCACACACAAGATATATAACATTATGAACTTGGGCATAAATAAAAAAATTCGGCTCACTCTCCTAAAGAACTCAACATGCATGCAAAAGATGACCCATAGGATTGCCTTAATGTAAAATCCACTAATATTAAACAACAAATCAAGGATCTATTAGGACTTAACATGGTTGCAATGTTGAATAAAGGACGGGTAGGAACTATTTGACCAAGACAGTGACCAATCTCCCTGAGCACTTTAATACTTCACAACACTTCACTTTTTAGCACCTTCTTCAATCCCCTATTTTTCTCCTTGTACCTTCTTTTATTTTCTCTTTTTGCACTTAGTTGATTAGTAGGGATTTTTCATCATTAAGCTCAATTTTTTTCTTTTTCATTCAAAGCTTTTTTTTTCCATTCTGCACTAATATCACCTTCCTTGTTAGCAATTTTTTCATCCTTTTCTTTTCTTCTAATTTACCATACTTTGGATTTTCCCTCTTTTTCTCCATTTATGCTTCTTTTATGCAAAAATTCTTCATTAAAGTGCTCTAGGAGTCATTTGGATCAAATACAAGTCAATAGAATAAAAAAAAATTAAGCTTGTAATATGGATATGAAAAGAATAGGCTAAAGCTAAAAAATGACTAACTAGGATAATTACATCAAGGTAGGTAAAATCGGGATACAAATAAGCCACCAAAGAAATGCCTATATCACTTTCTAGATTCAACATTTTTATTTTGCTTTGCACACATACCGGGCAAGTTTTAGACATTAAATTGCAACAATGGATTATACAAAATACCTTACTCCCACGATGACACAAATGGCTCAATAATGACAATTAAAATCACATAAACTCATATATCCATATTACATGCATAACATAATTAAGCCCACTTTTTCAAGTATAAGTGTCAAGTTCCCAGAGTCTTAAGTATTTCTACCCTTTTCATGCATTTTTGAGTGAATTTCATAAAGTCTCAAATATACCTAAATGAAGCACCTAACATTCATAAGATTTCAAGTTCTTGTTCTCCTAATAACTAATTTTTTCTTAAGATGTTCGTCATCCATCTATCATTGGGAAAAGTCATGACTCAATGACTAAAAAAATTCTAAACTCTATAATTGGTTCTAAGGGACTATGCATCGGAAATGTACCGAAAATAAAACTGAAGAAACCCAAACAAAACATCACCAAAACAATTACTACAAGCAAACATGATAAGTCATGAATTACAAAAAACTAGGCCCACCGTAAATAAATTTACAAAAAAAATAGGCCCACCATGAATAAATTTAGCAATTAAAGCATGCATGGTATAATAAAGTTTACTTCTCCCGCCCCACACTTAATCGGTAGCACTGTCCTCAGTGCTAAAATAATAAAACATAAGTAAAAAAGTGAAAGAAGAACTCCCTGGGCCTAATCCTCACTGTCTGTGGGGAAAGATAAATTTCCCCTCTCCTGTTTTGACTTGAATTTGGATTTTCAAAAGTTGGCTCGGATGACACTTGCTGCGCGATGCGGAGCTTGTTGCTGCGTACTGTCCTGTGCGACGCGGAGCTAGCTGCGGCGTGCTGCCCTACATGATGGGGGCTGGTTGTGGTGTTCTACCCTATGTGAGACAACACTAGTTGTGGCATGCTGCCCTGTGTGATGCGGTGCTCCATGCGCCAGATCCCCTGTGCGATGTGCCTCTCTATGAGGCGCAAGGCTGTTTTTTTCCACTTGCCCCTTTTCAACTACTATATGTAAAAGTTATTTCTTGGTTTATGACTTAAATCTTGCACACTTGAACAATTACATCAATTATAAAAAAAATTAAAAATTATGGATTGCCTCCCAAGTAGCGCTTGATTTAACGTCGCGGCACGATATGCGTATCTTTATTACTAAAACTTCATCAAGATACCCCTTGGGTTGCCTCTAAGAAGTGCCTTATTTAACTTCACGCTACGATGCACTTCTCAGCTTAGGATCCTTACAATGTTTCCTCCTCCTTTTTGGAACTAAACCAATTTGTTAACACTTGAAAGAACCAAAAACAACTACAACAAAAGAAATCAAGAAATAAAGACTACAAGAAAGATTTAAACACCAATTAACTATTTCTACACCGTAGTCCCTAGAAACAGTGCCAAAATTTGATCACGCCCAAATTACACCTCGCGATTAAAGTATAAAGTAGCCGCTATCCAATATAGTAACCCACCAGGAATAAGCAAGAAATAATATGTTAACAAAGAATAAACTAACTTGTAATCAATATTTTGAAAGGAGGGTTTGCAAATAAAGAGAAAAATAATGCTAAGGATGATTGACTTGTTTATCAAATTATCAAGAAACAACTAGGATTGTATTCCCTATGATTTCATAACTTAGTAGGCTTTTACTAATGAACTATCCTGGTGAATTTTGTGTAAGATTGACGATTAAGTCAATCTAACGTCTCTCGGCCTGCATAGATGAATTTCACTTATCTCCTCTCGGACTCAAATTGTCTATACTTTTCCCTCACCAAAAATCTTGAATTAAGTATCCTTGGTTAGAGCTCAAGTTAATTTAGATGAGGGTTGGTATCCTCAAATTACCATTGTTATTCTGTTTTCCTAATTTCAACCTCGTTGGTCAGAGAAGTTGAAGATACAATTAATTAAGCATTAAGATGAAGAAAATAACAATACACCTAATTCACCATTCAAGAATGACTATTTTATTATGCCTATTTTCGTTAATCTATCATGGTTCCCACAATTCTAGCTTAAGAGATTTAGTCGCTTGTGTTTATGAGAATAACAATAAAAGATGTAGAGGAAATCATAATAAAATACTTACTTTAATATAAACTGGTTTAACCAAATCCCCAAAGCTGCGTAGAATCACAAGAACTTGATGAATTCTCCAACAAAATTAAACTAAACTATTCAACAAATTCGTAAAGTATGAGTTGTGCAACAGTAAACTCCAAGACTACACAATATGACATGCCTAAAACATGAAATAAAGGATATATATAATAGAATATTAAGCCTTCATTTTTCCTTATTAGATTAAAATTCGATTTTGCAGCTTCTATTCGTAGTCTAACTGGGATTAAAATCTGCCACACCTAGACACTGCCTGTGCATTGCGCCCCTCGTAGCACCACCTGGCCTGGATCATCACGCCTTTCCATGCTCTGATCATGCCCCTACATTGTGCAGGCCATAGCACAAGTGTTCCTGCGCAATGCCAGCTTCTATCATACTCGCTTTGTCAGCCTAGTTTTTCCATTCTTGCTCTTTTTAGCCACAATTAAGCCCAAATTCATCACTTTAATACCTAAAAGTATCTAATCATGTGTGTTAGCTCTTTCTTATAAATATATCATAAAACACAAGAAAACACACACAATTTATTCTCAAAATATATTTAAGTATGGGAAAAATATAGTTAATAAATGCGTAAATACGCCCTTCTTCACTTAACACTCTTGGCTGCAGTATTGAAGCGATGTGAAGAGACAAATTTGGTACTAAATTGGAAAAAATGTCAATTCATGGTTACAGAAGGGATAATATTGGGGCATAAGATTTCTGAAAAAGGTATTGAGGATGACAAGGAAAAAATTGAAGTTATCTCAAAAACTTCCACCTCCTATCTCTGTTAAGGGGATCTGCAGTTTTCTAGAGCATGCTAGTCTCTATTGGCAGTTTATTAAAGACTTTTCAAAAATTCTTAACCCTTTATGCAGGTTGTTGGAGAAAGATGCAAAGTTTGTATTTGATGATACTTGTCTCAAGGAATTTGAGTTCCTAAAGGAGAAACTCATCACAACACCCATCATAGTGGCTCCTGATTGGAGTAAGCCATTCGAGATCTTGTGGGATGCTAGTGGTGTAGCCTTTTATTGCTATCCTTGGACAAAGATATGATAAGATCTTTCATACCATCTATTATTCTAGAAAGACTCTTAATGCAACTCAAAAGAAATACACAGTCATAGAAAAAGAGTTTTTAGATGTAGTGTATGCCTTTGAGAAATTTCGTGCTTACCTCCTTGGCACAACTATTGTGGTGCACACTGACCATGATGCAATTCAGTATCTAATAGCTTAAAAGGATTCCAAACCTCGACTTATACATTAGATATTACTACTACAGGAATTTGATTTTGAGGTGAAAGACAGAAAAGGTTCATAAAACCAAGTTGCAGACCATCTATCTAGATTGGATGAAGAAGGAAAAGTGGGGAACGAGTTGGAGATCAATGATCCATTCCAGACGAACAGGTATTGGCCGCCTCACATGACTTGATTCTATGGTTCACAAATTTTGCAAATTACTTGGTGAGTGATATAATGCCCGAAAATATAAACATTCATTAAAAGAGGAAGTTTCTCCATGATGTTAGGAAATTTTATTTGGATGAGCCATATCTAGTCAGAGTTTGTGCTGACAATATAATTATAAGGTGTGTCCCTAAAAATGAGATAATTTACATTCTTGAGGTATGCCATTCGACTCCTACTGGAAGGCATCATAGTGACATTCACACAACACAAAAGATATTACAGTGTGGTTACTATTAGCCTACTATTCATCAAGATACTCATGATTTTGCAAAAACTTGTGATTAATGTCAACGAGAGGGAGGATTATCTCGGAGACATGAGCTACCTTTGACACCCATTCTTGAGGTAGAGTTGTTTGATGTGTGGTGCATTTATTTCATGGGCCTATTTATAAGTTTCTTTGGGATGAAGTACATATTGGTGGAAGTTTATTATGTATCTAAATGAGTGGAAGCTATGAAACAAGATAGTTAATGCCAATAGAATAAATTGGTCAAGGAGATTAGATGATGCTTTATGGGAATATCACACATCATTCAAAACACCCATAGATATGTCACAATATTATCTCATCTATGGAAAATAATGTCATTTACCTATGGAGATCGAACACAAGGCCTTGTGGGCACTAAAGAAGTTAAACATGAATTGCAAAGAAGCTGCAAATCTTAGACTGACCCAACTCAATAAGATGGATGAATTTAGATTGATGACTTATGAGAATGCTAAAATATACAAAAGAAAGAATGTATCTTTACCATGATCGGAAGATTGAGATAAGGGAGTTCGCACCTGGGGACTTGTGTTGTTATACAATTCCAGACTCCTCTAGTTTCCAAGAAAATCAAGGTCGAAGTGGTTAGAACCTTTCAAAGTGGTTCAAGTGTTCTCACATGGAGAAATAGAGATTGAAATCAAGGATACAAAAAGATTCAAAGTGAATGGACAAAGGGTGAAACACTATTTTGGTAATGTTGAGGAGTTGAAAGTTATGGAGGAAATATACCTTGATAAAGTTTGAGTAATCGAGGGATCTGCGTCGTGCCGTGACATTAAATCAAGCGCTACTTGGTAGGCAACCCAAGATAACTTAGGTGTTATTTTGTTTGCTCAAAAACAAGTCACAAAGTACATAACAGAGCTGTAGGGACCAAGATACGACTTGTAAGCTGCGCCGACATAATTCTGCATGGAGCTACGCAACGCACCGGCCAAGTTGTACACGGAGGGGTATGACCTTTATGTTGGAAAGGATTTTTGGAAATATTAATGGTACTAGTATTATCACACAAAATAGAAACACATCCAATATCTATTCCAAAATCCAGCAGTTGTTGTTTGATCTATAACAACTGAGCGCAACATGATCCAACAACCACATATTCAGCCTCAGTGCAACTAGCTTAAGGATGAAGCTAGAGGTGCGACGCACCCAGCCTATAGCACTACAAGAGTGTACCACAGACGAAGAGGACTGGATGCTTAGGGAATTCTTCTTTCACTCTTTTACTTATGCTTTACAATTTTAGCTCCAAGTAAAGTTCTACCAATTAAATATTGGGTGGGAGAAGTTAACTTAATTATACCATGTATGCTTTCATTGCTAAATTTGTTCATGGTGGGCCTATTATTTTTGGTTATTTTTTGTGATTCATGGATTATCCTGCTAGATTGTAGTATTCTATTTTGTTTTGTGTGATGTTTTGTTTTTGGTTGGATTCCCCTGATTTTTATTTTTGGTACTTTTCTGATGGGTAGTCCCTTAGAACTGATTAGAGGGTTTATATTTTTTTATTTTAGTAATATAGTCATGACTTTTTCCGATGATAGATGGATGACGACCGTCTTAAGGAAAGATTAGTAATTAGAAGAGCATGAACTTGACACCTTGCGAATGCTAGGTGCTTTACTTAGGTATCATTCATACTTTGTGAAATTCATTAAAAAATGCATGAAAAGGTAGAAACACAGACTTTTGAAATTTGACTTCTATGCTTGAAAAATTGGGCTTAATTATGTTATGCATGTAATATAGATATATGTGTTTATGTAATATTGATTGTCATAATTGAACCATTTGTGCCATTGAGTGAGTGAGGTATTATTGTATACTCCACACTTGCCATTTTGTCTAGAACTTGACAGATGTGTGTGAAAAGAGAAATGAGAATGTTGAATCTAGGAAGTGATATAGGTATTTCTTTGATACCCTATTTGTATCCTATTTTTCCTACCTTGATGTAATTATCCTAGTTAACCATTTTGAGTCTTAGCCTATTATTTTGATAGCCATATTATAAGTTTAATTCCTTTTTGTTCTATTGACCTTTATTTTACTCCCAAGGACTCCTAAGGCACTTTGATTGAAATTTTTTTGTATAAAAGGAGAATAAGTGGAGAAAAGAAGGGAAAACCTAAAGTGTGGAAATTAGAAGAAAAGAAAAGGGTGAAAATTGCTAAACAAGAAAGGTGATATTAGTTGGGAAAGAAAAAGAAGAAAAAGTTTGAAAGAAAAAAGAATGAATGGATGAAAGAAAGAAAAAAAATTGTGAATGAGCTTAGTGTTGAAAATTCCCTACTAGTCAATTAAGTGCAAGTTCAAAATTAAAAAATAGAAAGAGGTATAAGGAGTAAAATAGGAGATTGAAAAATGTGCTAAAAAGTGAAAGAGTTGTAAAGTATTAAAGTGCTTAGGGAGATTAGTTACTATCTTGTCCAAATAGTTCCTACCTGTCCCTTAGCCATTACGACCATTTTAAGTCCTAATTGATTTTAGATTATGTGTTCTATATTAGTGGAGTATTATACTAAGGGCAAGACTATGAGTTGTCTTTTGCATGCATGTTGAGCTCTTTGGGAGAGTGAGTGATTTTGTTATATCTATGCCCAAGTTCATATTGTTATATATCTTGTAATATGGAGATCAAAAGAATAGGATAAGGCTCAAAATGACTAACTAGGATAATTACATCAAAGTAGGTAAAGTAGGATACAAATAGGCTACCAAAGAAATACGTATATCACTTCCTAGATTCAACATCCTTATTTCCTTTTGCGCACACACCGAGCAAGTTCTAGACATCAATTTATAAACATGGAGTATACAAGAATACCTTACTCACACAATGACACAATTGGTTAAATAATGACAATCAAGATTACATAAACTCATACATCCATATTGCATGCATAACATAGTTAATCCCACTTTTACAAGTATAGGAGTCAAGTCCCAAAAGACTAAGTTTTTTTTCTTTTTCATGCATTTTTGATTGAATCATATAAAATCTCAATGATATCCTAAGTGAAGCACCTAGCATTCGTAAGGTTTCAAGTTCTTGCTCTCCTAATGACTAAGTTTTCCTTAAGACGGTCGTCATTCATTCATCATCGAAAAAAGTCATGAATCAATGGATAAAAAAAATGTAGACACATTAATCGGTTCTAAGGGACTATCCAACGGAAAAGTACCAAAAACAAAAATTGATGAAATTGTTGTGGCCTCGGATTCTCTGCCTCCCAAGTAGCACCTAATTTAATGTCGCGGCACGACACATGTATCTTGATTATTCATACTTCATTAAGATACATATTGGGCTCATGGTCACATGCAATGACTCTCATTTCGAGGGTTTGGAATGATATCACTCGACAAAGTGCCCTTTTATCTTTGATTTAATGTGGTCGAGATTTTCCCCACCTACTGCTCTAATTACTTGATGGTGGTCGAAAGTCAAGCTTGAAAGTTTCCCTCTCATCTCTTTAAATCCTATCTCAATGGAGTTAACTTTTTTTTATCATATGAATCATCATATATTCTAACCTTTCTGTCCGAGAGTCATTAACAATAGGCTCTCTTTCTCGTGGAGGAACATAAACTCCACTTTCATCATTCTTTGGGGCCTTTCTATTCCTTCGAAGATGGGGTGCACAAGATCGAATGCAAAGATTCAAGAATATTCTCATTAGGGGGAGTTAATACACATTGTACTCTTTTTTCCTTACGAGGTTTTATCCCACTAGATTTTTCTTGTAAGGTTTTTAATGGGGCAGCCAAATGGGTATTATTAGATATGTGTACTATTTTTCCTTCACTAGAATATTTTTCACTGGATTTTTTCTAGTAAAGTTTTAACGAGGCACATTATCTAT
>JACEIK010001330.1:245820-265776 GCA_018107945.1 Datura stramonium
CTAGCTTATTGTCTTCTATTTTCTTATGTAACTCTGTAGTTAGCCTTTTGACTCTTTCCTTTATTGTTCTTCAATAAACTCTTGTTATATATCAACATGAGGAACATCCCTGCAAATTTATTTCTTGGAAATTCACTCGGAGTATCGGAACACCACCGAGTAAAATATTTCAAAATCACTTCTAGTTGAGTCCTAAACGACTGCAAGTGACGGGTAAGTATATCTACCTTCTACACTCTCGAAAATTTGTGAGTTTTTGTCCGAATTAAATAAAGTTTAATTGGAGTCGATATTCTTCAACAAATATCGTTATTTGCCGATGCCTACTATTGAAATAGCCTTATTCTCTTAGCACAAAGGCTGCAATTCAGTGAAATTACTGGCTTCAGATCGGAAACTGTTTCGGTGAATGAAAGTCAGCATTAGAGGTAAGCTAGCCTTATTCTCTCAGCATAAAGACTGCAATTGAGTGGAATTACTGGCTTCAGATTGGAAACTGTTTGGGTAAACGAAAATCAGCATTTGAGGTATGTTAAGGCTTACCTCTACGATAAGTTATTCTCGTCATATAGTAATATGACTTATGCCTTTGAAAGTGGATAATGATCCTGTATATTGTGATAAGATGTTGCCAGTAGGTAATGATTTTGTATGTTATGGTTAGCTGTTATAAGATAAATTGGGATTATACCATAGTATTCCCCATCGAGAAAGGGCACGATGAGTGTGACTAACGCTAGGAGCGTCATAGAGACTTCTCAGTTCATCTGTTTACAGTATTAGTAGAATTTTGATGTTTTGCTTTTAGGACAAGGCCTTACAAGTTTCTGATAAGCTGTTGGTCCTGATTTGGTAAGTTGGATAACATAGGGCGCAGCCGGGCGATATAACTTTCAGTTTGACGCCTATATTGTCACAACCCAAGTCTATACCCTGGATGAGATACGATACTTAGAGTCAAAAGTAACCCGAAGTCAATCCGTGGTCTATCATAACACTAGTAATATGAATAAATCATAGTGGAATCTTAAATAAATAAACCATTTAATGAGAGCTGAATAATAAAAATTTACTTATCTGGAAAACAAGTCTGAAAGTCTGAGTCTATGTTTGAAAGCCAGCTACATCTGATGAGTTGCTGGTACAAGCCCCCAACTAACTCCAAATTCTAATTATATGAAAATAACTGAAGAAAAATAATCATTGTCCTCGAAAGATGAGGACTCACCATTGGTGCAACTGATAACTCGTGCAAAAGATCTACTAACGGTGCTGAGACTGAGAACTTGCAGCTATATCATAATACAATGCAACATAGAAGGTATGCATTAGTATTTTGAATGTACTGAGTAAGTAGGAGAAAACATAACACAGAGAATAAATACTGAACTGTAATGACATTCTATGACCAACTGAAATACTGAAACTAAGTAAACTGAAATATAACTAAAATGGTCAAAATGACCCTGTCTGATGGTCAAAGACATGCCCTAATTTTGAGATACTGACTTGAACTATTGTACTGAACTGAGTAATATGAAATTGTTCTGAGCTGAGCTAATTGAGACTATACTGACTAGTGGGAGAGTCTATAATCGACATATAGCCACGTGAGCTAGACGTGGAGTCCGATGTAAACACCCAATCGGTAGGACCCAATATACCTTGCCAGGGTATAAAGACATGAACTGGTTGATCACAAGTCTGGGGCCATAAGGCTAATAAAATAAACTATGGTGGAAACATAGCTCTAGGAACCTGGGTACGTTGGAACCCCAGTCCGCTCGATGCTAAGTCCTACTCCAACTGGATAGTCCTAGGCTGACTACTAAGCTGATAGCTTGAAACTGGGGCCCAAGACTATGTCAGGAATACCTATCTGGAAGTACCCTGAGTGTCTTATCAGATCGTATTCGGTAACTGGTGTTCCAAGAATGGCTAGAGCTGCTTATCTGAAAGTGTCGTAACCGTCTAAAGAACAATATGAAATTTGAAGATGGGGGTTCTAAGACTGGTCAGAGATGCTTATCTAGATGTGTCATAACCGTCTAAAGAACCACTAAAATCTAATATCTGAGTCTAATAACTGATAACTAGGAGGCACCACTGACACATCAAGAAATGATTGTTGTCAAACTAATCAACTAACATTTCTGGACAGTATTGAGTATGCTAATAATCTGATTGAGACTAGAATAACATGCATCTGACTGATATTTCAACATATACTAACAATATGGTAATTCCATAACTGATAGAATCAAGCTACAGGGAAATCTAGTCCAACATGCAAGGTTCTAATTTTTACTGAACTGAGAAACTGGGGATAAATCATTCCACAGATACTAGTTTCACAAAATTTCTAGAAATTGGGAACAATAAAGCAGTTAATATAATGAATAATATTCCACTTGAAACCTTAAAGAATTTTGTCTGAAAACTTTCTATATTTTGAATCTACAGGGCTATAACTGATAGAAAAATTAGAGAAGGGTTTTGGGGACACAAGAGAAGAAAAATTTCCTTGTTGAATTCTCACAAACCTGGTGAAGAATTTATGAGGAAATCCTTGAGAAATTCTGAGAAGAAGTAGACGAATGCTCTCTGCTTTGTGCTTCCTAACTGTTTTTATGCTTTAGACTTGAGGGAATAAGTGAAATGAAGGGGGAATGTCGTTCTACCCCTTTAACTCCCTCCTGAATGAGCCCAAAATGATAGGGTTTTAAGATAAAAAAGATAAGAAATTACAAAAATAACCTTGGAATAAAATCTGAAAAACCGCCGACAGGGACCAATAAGTCACTCAATGAGTCGTTAGTTGAGACCAGTCGTTGGTCCTACTTCCTAGGTTCTGGGCTTACTGGACATGAAAACGAGAGGTACAACGACTCGTTGGAAGAACTAACAGGTCATTGGTTCCTCCCGTGGTCACTGGATGAGAAAACTGGGTGGCTTGACAACGAGCAACACAACGACTCGTTAGAATCAGCACTATGGCTTTCAACCTAAATGGTTTAAATTTAGACCCAAGGGGTCGTTATGTCCAGTCGTTACCTTCACTAGAAAAATTATAAAAATCACTGACTTGACACGACGGGTGGTCACAACGACTCATTGTGTGAGACAACAGGTCGTTGCTACCACTCGTTGTTTGTGAAGAAGGTTTTTGGGACTCTCTACCAACGACTCACACCATGAGTCATTGTATCAAATTAAGGATCGTTGGTCGAGTCGTGGGGTCCTGGAAAAGGAGTTCTAAGCTGGGAAACCAATGAGTAACAGGACGATTTGTTGTTTCTCACAACGTGTCATTCTATGTCCCGTGGGTTCCTGAAGGACCAAGCAGGGCTGACCACGACTGACACAACGAGTCATTGGAGCTGACCACGACTCGTTGTCTCAGTCGTTCTAAGGCAAATTTTCTAGTTTTATTTTGGATTTTTCTTGTAAGGTCTGAGTTTGGTCTAGGAAAGTTTTGGATTGTTACATGTATTGTTAGTAAAGCTCGCTGAGAGGCAGTTGGCGTACCATGATGCCTCCAAGACCAAAATTTGGATAGGATGGTCTTAACCTAGAGTCAGCGACACCAGAGTTGCCTAGTGAATTGAGTGACAGCCTGCCATATAGTTGGCTACCGTCAGTGACTGTTAGTTTCAATTCACTTAGTGCTTATCGTACAGGTTACCCAGGAAGTTATCCCAGTTGTACAAGTCAGATAGACTCGTGGATACACTAAGGAGGGAACCTTATTAATAGTTGGATGTGGGCCAACACCCCATCTTGCTCTTGTAGATACCTATGTATAGGTTGCTGCGGGTGGCTAGGTCCAGATATACCTTCCTACGGGCTATGAATCTCCTAGAGAAGTCATATGAAATATGAATAGACCAAGTTAATGTCTAAGGGAATAGAACCATAGTAGTACAGTATTACCTTAAGGCTAAGAATTATAGTAAGCTTTCTGTGAAGGGCTAGGGCTGGCTGCTCAGGAGCATGTCCGATTAGTAGCAGCCTTAGAGTCGTTCTAAGTGAGGGAACTAAATAGTTGGTCGCCTGCGACCTTACTGTTTTCTTATGAGCTACCATTGTCCGAGCATGACATTCATAGTATCATTTAAACCACTCTAGACCTTGACCTAGTCTTTCTAGGCCATAGAGATTATAATGAATTCCAGAACCCTCTGGTCGTGTGTAGGCACACGGGGTGTGCTTGTTGGCAGCTATATAGAGACTGTTCCAGGGTCCGAGTAGCGGTCGTGTCAGGCCTAAAGGCCAGATGCGCCTTTTGAATGGCAAGATTTTTAGATTCAGTTATAGGAGCTCAAACGACTCATATTCAGTTACAGGAGCCTAGACGGCTCATATTCAGTTATAGGATCCTAGATGGCTCATATTCAGTTATAGGAGCCCAGACGGCTCGTATTCAGTTACAAGGGCCCAAACGGCTCATATTCAGTTACAGGAGCCCAGAAGACTCATATAGAATCACAGGAGCCCAGATGGCTCAGATATAGTTACTGTTACTTGTAGAGCTTCAGAGGTACCAATAGGGATATATAGACTGATTGGCGCCTTCCAGGGCTTATGGGGGCCCAGTTAGGTTATCTCTGTGTTGATTGTACCTTCTAGGCTTATGAGGGCCAGGTTAGGTTCTTGTTTGTATTCTTACCTGCTAGCTATAACTTATGAATGTAGTCGTACAACTTCAGCTCATATACGTGTAGTGGTTTACTAGATGCAAGTTATGGATAAGGGAGCTTACAGGTTAACTTCTGCCCCTTCTTGCTATTTACCTTCAGTTCTTTAATTAGATTTTATTACTTCCTTACATATTCGGTACATATTATACTGCCACCCAACTATGGGGCGCTGCATACTTGCTGCAGGTTTAGACAGACAGATCGTGGGATCTCTTAGCAGCTATTCAGAGTCAGCAAACTGGCCAGCTTCTTTCATTCGAAGTTGCCAGGTTGTAAAGGTTTATCTTTCTTTTATCTGTATAGCATTTGGGTAGGCTGGGGCCCTGTCCCGACCAATATTTTCATTCTTAGAGACTTGCAAACTACAGTCTTCAGTTAGTTGTCCGTGTTGGCCCTATATATGTTCAATTTTGTATGTTGGCCGTGTGGGGCCTAGTATAGCTTTTAGTTAGTAGCCTTGTCGGCTATAGTGTTTATTTAACTTCCTATTTTTGATTATGTTATAACTAAACAACATGATGGTCTTGTCGGCCCACATAGGATCCCTTTTATTGTTATATTGGCTGGGCTAGCTATTTTTTTATAGGTGCTGCGTGGCTTTGTCGGTCCGAGGCTGTATTTACAACCGAGATATAACAGTTTGTTTTCTTGAATTTGAGTCGCTGGTAGGCACCATAGGTATATATGCCCAGCCAGGTCAACCCAGATCCCAGTGTGGCATTAGTTGCCAGCCATGCCTCCCAATGTGGGGTATGAAAAACTTGCTATCAGAGCAACGTCGTATCCTAGGGAGTCTGTAAGCCGTGTCCAGTAGTGTCTTGTTTATAAATGTGTTGTGCACCACATTTTATAAGCAGGAGGCTACGAGGCATGATAGTATGGTTACCCCTGCTTTTTCTCAGATTGTTATAGAGCAGAGTTGTATAGGGTTGAGTCCCTAAGCTCTCATTGTTATGTTTGTCTAGAATAATATTTTATATGGGATAGACTTCAACTAGCCACAAGTTAGATACAACAGCAAGAGAGTGTACCAGTGAGGTGCCATAGTTGGGGGGACAGCCCAGTCTGAAGGCGAAGGGGATGTCATTTTAATCTCCCCAACATTCTCTCGGGCCCCAGGAACCTCATAAGGTAAAAGATATTCCAGCACTGTACCTGGTTCTATCTTTAGCCTCAGAATAGGAGGTCAGGAGTATAGTATATATATGAGTTGGCTTAATTGGTAGATATTTGGAATTAGATAGGGGCGACAGTTAATGTTGGGTTACCCGAGATAAGCGAAGGATTGTGTAATTGTGAGGTTTGTACCTCCAGCTTTTAGAGTTTGTTGAGTTTCGCACCCTAGCCTCGTTATGGAATGATAGGGTTATCTCCCGCCTCCTAGCCTCTTCTCAGAATAACAAAGAGCGTAAGTATCAATTCCATGTTGCCTTGAGTAAATTGTCACGACCCGAACATAGGCTCAGATTGAGACACGGGACAAGGAACCCCGAGGGACTCCAAGTCGATCCATGACATGAACATAACATCTAACTAATTCATAAAAGCGGAAGATCAACATAATAACAAAGCAGAAGAATAATCATGACATAATATAGAAAATGAAATGCACTTCATACATGACAACTGAATTCTACATATAGTCGAAAAGCCTCTAACATATCTGATGGGTTGATGGGACAACACCCCCAACTAACCCAACAAGTCTCGAAAACTGAACATAAAGGATAACTAATATCAACTTGTCCTCAGGAGATGAGGACTCACCACTAACTGGATGCTAACTTCGGGAAATGGGCTAATGACGGTGCTGGGTTTGAAGGTTGGAGCCTGTATAATAAAATGATACATCATAAAATATGCGGTCAATACGTGAAATGTACCGAGTATGCAAGGTAAGTAAAACAAACATTTAAAATACGCAAATGATCATAAGAGTAGGACGACATGATCAGAACATAAATATCATAATGGAGCATAAGGCTCAAGATTTTCAAACATTTATAAATCAATCATTTTCATAATTTTAAGAGAAATATTCATCAAACATAACTTGAGACAAGTACATAATCATATTCATGCATAAAGTATGAGGAACACTGGGAGGACTCGTCATAACCGACACCATCATGGTAGAGCCTTACATGATGCCCCAACTATCTCACTTAAGTGGGCAGAGTCATCCCAGGCTTGCCAGGCAAAGAAAGTGCAGTATGTGATATCACGAAAGAGGGGATCCATTAACATTGTAATGTATCGATATTATGAGACACCGGCGTAGTCCTTTGAACGTCGGGCTACTCGGGGCTAAACACTGCTCCCCAAAATATGCACATTAGGCTCGTATGTAAATCATAAATATCATTCACGAGATTCATGGCCAAATAATCATTAACATCATTTATCCCCATTTAAATACATGTTTATCCATGAATCAAGGGCCCATGAATCGACCAACGTCATAAATCGATCAATCATGAAGTCCATGCATACTTGTAAAACATGTATATACATAGTAATTATAAATTCATGATGAGCATTTGGGTAAATACATATTATAAATCATAAAACATTATGGGTTAAAGAACATCAAAAATCAAGGTAAAATCATAACTCGATTTATCATAGAACATGTATGATTCGGCATAATTTTATAGAAATTTAAAACAATAAATTCATAATCGAATTAGTTGTAAAATCTACCCTTGATTCATAATATATGATGTGATACATGAGAGATATTAACCCATAGATAGATCATTGTGATTTCATAAGAATTTGGGATAAAATCCCATAAGATTTTCAAATAGAATTTCATGAGTTAGGAGAGTTTGGGCATGGTGTGAACGAATTCACCTACTCATAACCTTACATACCTGAGAGACTTTGATTCTATCACTCCCTTACTTGCCTCAGAGGAATTAAAAAACAATTGGTGAAGAACCTTGTGGTTTTATGCTTGATCACCCTCTACACCCTTGAACTTTGCATACATGAGTTTTGAATAGGCTAGAATGACTTAACCTATCTTAATACATCCTGAAAATAGCATAAAAATGACATAGTATAGGACCCTAATGCTTAGGAATGATGAAAATACCCTTAACAAATTCTTAGTTAAAAATTTACTGCCAGTTCCAACGAGGGACTGGACGAGTCATCGTCCAAGGTCAAGACTCATGGCCACCAATTGTCGATTACACTATCAACATTTCCCTGGGACTCATCACGGGCCACTTCACGAGGCTTTATTGGTTACCATGAATTATGGTCACCATTCGTGGTCCTCACTGCCCAACTGCCCAACCTTAAATAAATCTGCTGACCATGACCATCCCAATGAATCGTGGTGCCTGACCACGACTCGTGGGGTCCAACCGTAGGGTACATTGCCATTCAAACTTCTCCTTTCAATTTTCCCTTGGCCACAGCTGACTCAACGAGTCATGGGGCCTGACCACAACATGTGGTCATGCCCGTGGTGACCCCAAATGACAAGCCTACAACTCAAGTCCAACACTTCACCACGAGTCACTTCACGACTCGTGGTCTACCCTCACAGGTCACAGAATGACTCATTCTGTGACTTGGTGCAGAATTTCCAATTTTCTTCGTATTCATTCCCGGATCTGATCTTTGAACTTTTGGGGTATAACAATATCTCTCCCTTGGGAATATTCATCCTCGAATATTGAAAACCGTACACAAAAGTAGAGAAATGCAATCACCAATCACAAATACTGATCATAAAGTTGAAAATTGATGGAATGCCTAACTCCGATTTAAACTACATGGTTGAACTGAATTCATGAATCGTAGATACATCCATATACACAAAAGGAACTGGGGCACATGAATTGAACACGAAACATAATGGGGTTTTAGGGCCAAAAACTGAGTCGGTAGAGAATACATGTGGATATCTAGCCATCATATCTGCTTGGGCTTCCCATGTAGCTCCCTCAACATGTTGATTTCTCCATAAAACTTTAACTGAAGCTACCTCCTTGTTTATTAGCCTTCGAACCTGACGATCCAATATTTCCACCGGAACCTCTTCATAACTAAGGTTGTCTTTCACACTAACACTGTCCACGGGGACAACTAGAGCTGGATCACCCAAACACTTCTTTAAGAGCGATACATGGAAAACAAGATGCACGGAAGCTAATTCTGAGGGCAACTCCAATTTGTATGCCACCTTGCCAACCCGTTTCATAATCCGGTAGGGGCCAACATAACGAATGCTGAGTTCTTCTTTCTTTTCAAACGTGATCACTCTCTTCATCGGAGACACCTTCAGAAACACCCAATCATCCACTTCAAACTCAAGTTCTCTCCTTCTCACATCGGCATAGGACTTTTGGCGACTTTGAGCTGTTTTCAACCTGTCCTGTATGAGTTGAACCTTCTCCATGGCCTCATGGACTGAATCTTGTCCTATCATTGCAGCTTCACTGAATTCAAACCAGCCAATAGGAGATCTACATCTCCGCCCATAGAGAGCTTCAAATGGAGCCATCTGAATGCTGGAATGGTAGCTGTTATTGTATGCAAACTCGATAAGAGGCAAATGGTCATACCAACTACCCTTGAAGTCAATTACATATTCTCTCAACATGTCCTCGAGAGTCTGAATTGTCCGCTCTGCTTGACCATCCGTTTGCGGGTGAATTGCAGTACTAAGCTTGACCTGAGTACCTAAGTCCTTTTTGAAATGACCTCTAAAATAGAGAGGTAAACTGAGTACCTCTGTCTGGAATGATGGAAAAGGGCACTCCATGAAATCGAACCAATTCTCGAATGTATAGTTTGGCATAATCCTCTGCGGAGTTAGTGGTTTTGACCGGTAGAAAATGAGCGGCTTTGGTCAAACCTATCTACAACAACCCAAATGGAGGCATATTGCCGATGAGTGCGAGGCAAACCTATTATGAAGTCCATATTGACCTCTTTCCACTTCAAAATAGAAATGTTAATATCTTGGAGCACACCTACAGGTCTTTGGTGGTCAACCTTCACCTGCTGACAGTTTGGACACTTAGCAACAAATTCTGCTATGTCCTTCTTCATGCTATTCCACCAATAGACTTCTTGTAGGTGACGATACATCTTAGTGGCACCTGAATGTATAGAATATCTGGATCCATGAGCCTCGTGCAATATCCGGTTCCTCAAATCACAACATCCAGAACACATAAGCGATCTTGGTATCGAAGCACACCATCTCCCCTTTTGGAGAAGACCTCTACCTTATGATTTTTAACGGCCTTCTTTAACTTTACCAAAATAGGGTCCTTATCTTTTCTAGCTTTTACATCAACCACCAAGGACGATTCTGAACCATTTTGAACTATAACACCGCCATCGGTCGAGTCAACCAAATGAACTCCCAACCTTGCAAGTCGATGCACATCCTTCACCAGCTCCTTTCTCCCCTCATCCACATGGGACACACTCTCCGTAGAGAGTATACTAAGTGCATCTGCTACTACATTAGCCTTGCTCGGGTGGTAAAGGACACTCATGTCATAATCCTTAAGTAGCTCTAACCACCTCCTTTGATGTAGATTGAGATCCTTTTGATTAAACACATATTGTAGGCTCTTGTGGTTCGTAAACACATCTACATGGACCCCGTACAAATAGTGTATCCATATTTTCAAGGAAATTACAACTGCTGCCAATTCAAGATCATGAGACGGGTAATTCTTTTCATGCATTTTCAGCTGTCTAGAAGCACAATCTATAACCTTTCCATGCTGCATCAATACACAACCAAGTCCATTCTCGAAGCATCGCAATATACCACAAACCCGTCAGTACCCTTTGATAGATTTAACACCGATGTTGAGGTAAGTCGAGTCTTTAACTCCTGAAAGCTCCTCTCACAAGCACCTGACGTTGGAATTTCACTTTCTTTTGGATCAATTTAGTCAACGGTGCTGCAATAGATGAAAACCCTCAACAAATCTCTGATAGTAGCTAGCTAAGCCCAAGAAACTCTTGATATCTGAAGGATTCACTGGTCTGGGCCAATTCTTGACCTCGTCTATCTTCTACGAGTCTACTTGCACACCCTCGCTAGACACCATATGTCCCAAAAATGCCACAGAATTTAACCAAAACTCACATTTGTTGAATTTTGCATACAATTGACAATCCTTTAAAGTCTGCAACACCACCGTCAAATGAGCGGCATTCTCTTCTTCGCTCCGAGATTATATAAGGATGTCATCAATGAATACAATCACGAACATGTCTAGATATGGCTTCAACACCCTATTTATCAGATCCATAAAAGCTATAGGAGCATTCGTTAGTCCAAAAGACATAACTCAAACTCATAGTGACCATACTGAGTTTTGAAAGCTATTTTCGGAATGTCACTCTCTCGAACCCTGAGTTGATGGTACTTGGATCTGAGGTCTATCTTGGAAAAGCACTTGGCACCCTGAAGCTGGTCAAATAAGTCGTCAATCCTGAGGAGAGGATACCTGTTCTTTATTGTGACTCAATTGCCGATAGTCAATGCACATCCGAAGGGAATCATCCTTCTTTCGTACAAATAGAACTGGTGCACCCCCACGACGACTTGCTAGGTCTGATGAAACCCTTGTCTAGAAGGTCCTTCAACTGCTCTTTCAACTCTTTTAGCTCGGCTGGAGCCATTTTGTAGGTAGGAATGGATATAGTCTGCGTGTCGGGTAGGAGGTCAATACCAAAATCTAGTTCCCTTTCGAGAGGAATACTCGACAAATAATCTGGAAAGACCTATGGTAACTTACTTACTACCGGGACTGACTGGATAGTCGGGGTCTCGGACTCAACATCCTTAACCTTAACTAGATGGTATACACAACCCTTAGAAATCATCTTCCTGGCTTTAAGATAAGAAATAAAGCGACCTACAGGCATGACTGAACAACCCTTCCACTATAAAACTGACTCACCCAAAAAATGAAACTCCACCACACGGGTTCTACAATTAACAGAAGCATAACATGCATAAAACCAATCCATTCCAAGAATAATATCAAAGTCAGTCATGGATAACTCTACTAGGTCTGCGGAGGTGACTTTCTGCAATACTGTGACTGGACAACTTTTATACACCCGCCTAGCTACAACTGAATCACCAATGGGAGTAGAGACTGAGAATGGTTTTGATAGAATATCGGGACTAACTTTAAAGCTACTAGCAATAAAAGGTGTCACAAAAGATAAGGTAGCCCCTAGATCTAACAAAGCATAAAAATCAAGGTGAAACACTCGTAAAATACTAGTAACCACATCCGGTGAAGTCTCCTATTCCTGACGTGAGGCAAGGGCATAGAATCTGTTTTGGTGCTGCCCGCCACCCCACTTATGGATGCTCCTTGTGGAGCTGAGCGTGCTGGAGCTGCTACTAACCTGGTAGTTATAGCACAACCTCTATCATCACCCTGTCTAGACAATGAACATGCCCGACGCATGTGACCGGATCTACAACACCTATAACAGATATATGAGCCGAGAAAGCACTCCCCGACATGACTCTTGCCACACTTCCCCTAGGACAAAAATATGCGCTCTACCTGCATGCCCCTCTGGTCTCTCGAACCTAAGGCCCTGCTCCTTTGATCACCCTTGGGTCTGGATGGAACACTAGCTTATGTTGGTGCTGGAGCTAATGACCTTTGATGAATTTGAGGGAAGTGACCATCACTAGATCTCTACTGAGTGAACCCATAGCTGTCTGTCCGGGCCCTCTTGGCCTCTCTCTCTCAGATGCACCACCTCCATTTGCTTGGCGTGCAACACTATTCGAGGAAGGTCAATATCCCGATGAAGCATGGAAATTCTATAATCCTTGTCTAAATAGTCTGCCACTCCATGTATGAACCTGCTCACCCGAGCCCTCTGGTCAGCCACTAACTCTGGGGTATATCTAGACAAATGGGTGAACTCCAAAGCATACTCCTAAACTTTCATCTTCCCTTACATCAGATTCACAAACTATGCTGCTTTAATCTCCCTCAATTCTCAAGTGAAGAACCAATCCATAAAAGCGATATGAGACCCCCTTCAACTGATATGAGGCCAAATCAGCATGCTCCTCCCTAGTCACCCCCATTATCTAGGTGATTTTCAGAATCTCATTGATAAACTCATATGGATCCTCGTCCACCTTCGATCCAAGGAATTCAGGAGGGTTAGTTCTTAAGAAATATCTGACCCATGTTGCTGCCGCATTTTCATTTTGCATGACATGTGCCACTGGCTGCTAGTTGACCTGAGTGGTCAAGGACTGCGCTAGCATCTGAATGGCTGCCCGGAATTCAGCATGCGCAACCAGCTCCGATGCATGGTGCTCCTGGACTGGTGGGGCTCGTTGGTGCCCGTCTTCGTTGCCATCCTCGTGGTCGTCTCCATTTCCATTCCTTCTACCGTTAACTTTGCGGGGAGCCATGATTCTGCAATCACGAATAGCACGAGTTAGAAGGATAGGAGACATTTCATCGCACGACATAGATTATGAAAGAAGGGAACATTTCCTAAACGTCTCGTAACCTCTTCATCATAAGTGGACGCGCTTCACACCTATGAAGAAGACTATACTTAACATGGCTTTCAGACATCCTAGGACACTTCAAACCTAGTGCTCTGATACCAAGTTTGTCACGACCCGAACATACGCCTGGATCGAGACACGGGACAAGGAACCCCGAGGGACTCCAAGTCGACCCTAGGCATGAACATAACATCTAACTCATTCATAAAAGCGGAAGATCAACATAATAACATAGAGGAAGCGTAATCATGACATAACATAGAAAATGAAATGCACTTCATACATGACAGTTGAATACTACATATAGTCAAAAAGCCTCTAACATATCTGATGGGTTGATGGGACAACACCCCCAACTAACCCGACAAGTCTGGAAAACTGAACATAAAGGATAACTAATATCAATTGGTCCTCAAGAGATGAGGACTCACCACTGACTAGATGCTAACTCTAGGAAACGAGCTAATAACGATGCTAGGTCTGAAGGTTGGAGCCTGTATCATAAAGAGATACAACATAAAGTATGAGGTTAGTACGTGGAATGTACCGAGTATGAAAGGTAAATAAAATATACATTTAAAATACACAAAAGTTCATAAGAGTAGGACGACATGATCATGAAATAAATATCATAACGGAACATAAGGCTCAAGGTTTCAAACATTAAAAAACAAATCATTTTCATAATTTTAACAGAAAGCTTCATCAAACATAACTTGAGCCAAGTACATAATCATATTCATGCATAAAGTATGAGGAACACTGGGAGGACTTGTCATAACCGACACTATCATGGTAGAGCCTTACATGATGCCCCAACTATCTCACTCAACTGGGCAACGTCGTTCCAGGCTTGCCAAGAAAGGGACGTGCAGTATGTGATATCACGAAAGAGGGGATCCATTAACATTGTAATGTATCAATATGAACCTACAGTGTCATATAGTTATGAGACACCGACATAGTCCTTTGAACGCCGGGCTACTCGGTGCTAGAACTACTCTAAAAAAAATGCACATTAGGCTCGTATGTAAATCATAAATATCATTCATGAGATTCATGGCCAAATAATCATTAACATAATTTATCCCCATTTAAATACATATTTAGCCATAAATCAAGGGCCCATGAATCGAGCAACGTCATAAATCGATTAATCATGAAGTCCATGCATACTTGTAAAACATGTATATACATAGTAATTATAAATTCATGATGAACATTTGAGTAAATACATATCATAAATCATAAAACATGAAGGGGTTAAAGAACATCAAAAATCAAGGTAAAATCATAACTCGATTTATCATAGAACATGCATGATTCGGCATAATTTTATAGAAATTTAAAACAATAAATTCATAATCGAATTAGTTGTAAAATCTGCCCTTGATTCATAATATATGATGTGATACATGAGAGATATTAACCCATAGATAGATCATTATGATTTCATAAGAATTTGGGATAAAATCCCATAAGATTTTCAAATAGAATTTCATGAGTTAGGAGAGATTGGGCATGGTGTGAACGAATTCATCCACTCATAACCCTACATACCTGAGAGACTTGGATTCTATCACTTCCTTACTTGCCCAAGAGGAATTAAAATATAATTGGTGAAGAACCTTGGGGTTTTATGCTTGATCACTCTCTACACCCTTGAACTTTGCATGCATGAGTTTTGAATAGGCTAGAATGACTTAACCTATCTTAATACACCCTGAAAATAGCATAAAAATGACATAGTATAGGACCCTAATGCTTAGGAACGATGATAATACCCTTAACAAATTCTTAGTTAAAAATTTACTGCCAGTTCCAACGAGGGACTGGACGAGTCGTCGTCCAAGGTCAAGACTCGTGGCCACCAATTGTCGATTACACTATCAACATTTCCCTGGGACTCATCACGGGCCACTGCACGAGTCGTTATTGGTTACCATGAATCATGGTCACCATTCGTGGTCCTCACTGCCCAACTTTCAACCTTAAATAAATCTGCTGACCACGACCATGCCAATGAATCGTGGTGCCTGACCACGACTCGTGGGGTCCAACCGTAGGGTACATTGCCATTCAAACTTCTCCTTTCAATTTTCCCTTGGCCACAGCTGACTCAACGAGTCATGGGGCCTGACCACAACATGTGGTCATGCCCGTGGTGACCCCAAATGACAAGCCTCCAACTTAAGTCCAACACTTCACCACGAGTCACTTCACGACTCGTGGTATACCCTCACAGGTCACAGAATGACTCGTTCTGTGACTTGGTGCAGAATTTCCAATTTTCTTCGTATTCATTCCCGGATCTGATCTTTGAACTTTTGGGGTATAACATAAATAGTAAAGAAGGGCTAGATTTGTTGACTTCTAGAAAGTGTTAAGAAGTGTTTAAGACCACTAGTGCTTAAATAAGTCACCTAGACCCTCATGGTAGTAAATCAAGAGAGCCGTTAAGATTGCTAGTAGCAGCCAAGTACGTGTGAGGATCCTTAAGCAACGGACTCCTTGCAATTGCAAAGTTTAAGTCAGAAATAGACTAAACCCCACAACATGCTAATGATGGTGGTGTATACCTAAAGAATAATGGCTATGTCCTAGTTTGTTATGTCTAAGGAAAGAGAGACTATATGAGGGAAATTGGCCCGAGTGCGGGTTAGATCGGTACAAGTTGGTAGACTTGGCCAGTAATATCCTTGCCAGTATGGTGCATGGGGCGTGAACCCCAGATCTCAACCTATAATAGTAAGGGCAAGGCACGAGTATCTAGCTCTGGAGGAAAACAGAATCATCTCAAGGCTATAGCAGGTTGATAGAGCCTGGAATTGTTGCTAATTGTCAAGAAATGGGTATCAAGTTTATGTTTAAAGAGTAGTGAGGTTGTGACCCAAAATACTACCATATCACCACTAGTTGTGGAGGAAAAGGAATGACGGTATGGAGACCCTAGCCTAGTGCAGCCAGAGATAAGACCCAGCAGAAGGGGTCACTGGCCTTCGAGAGAGTAGGTGATAGAGTCTTGAGACCTAGAGGTTGATTCTGTGTTCCAAATATGCCAGGGCTTCATTAACAGACTGTAGTAGAGTTACACCATGTCCGTAATTCCCTCCACTCGAGTTTGACAAAAATGCATCAGGTTATAAAAGAGATCTATTGGTGGCATATGAAGAAGAAGGCTATTATCAAACTGTGACATATAGCTCCAATGTCCAGCAAGGAGAGGATGGACATCAGAAACCATATAGGATAATTCCGGAGATAGCCGTGCCTGCATGTAAGAGGGAAGTAGCTAGTCCGAATATAGCTACAAGGTTACTTCGTACCAGGCATACATGTGACCCATTTAGGTCATTGTTGAAAGGCTAATGGGATTAGCTTATTCTTGCCGGTCAGAATTACGTTTCAGCTAAAGACTATGTTGAATTGAATACTAAAGGAATATTCCAGCTATATGGTGTCTCAATGTTTATTAACTTTTGTCAAAGGGGTACAACTCACAGCTAGGTTTTGGAAAAGCCGTCAGAATAGACTGGGATGCATGGTAATTTGAGTATGGCTTCTCGTCCCAAAATAAATAGCGAAGCAGAGCACTCGATTCAGATGCCCAGAGAGCTGTTATAGGTGGAAATGTAGGCCCCCTATATGATGATCTGAAGTAGGTAAATAAGGAGTAGTTGAACCGGGCATACAACATCAGTCAGAGGGAAAAAGTTAAACTTATTAGAAGATGTTCACTAGAGTCCTAGAGTCGTTAGAAGTCCTATTGTGCGGCATAGGGAGTAACGACCGTGTATTTCTGAAAGGTTTCACCAATGAAGGGTGTTATGCAATTTGATAAGGAGGGCAAGCCCAGCCCTGGAATTACTAAGCTATACCGGATTCTTCAAAAGATCGGCGAAGTGGCCTGTGGATAGAGTTTCCTTTGGGGCTAGGATCTGTTCATCAATGTTACTCAAGCATGTAGGAGACCTTTTCTCAGATTGACCTAGTGAAGAATGCTCATATTACAGAAGAGTCATCCCACGCGGAGGCTCCAACATTTTTACTAGATTGCCAGGTCAGTAAGAGCTACCTTTAGGATTAACGATGTAATCCATTAAACTCTTAGAGAGAAATAGGAGTTTAGCAGAGATGAATTGAGAAGCTAAGTATGACGTTAAGTCCGGATACACTTAGTTGTTTTCGGGCTTTACACTGATAGTGTATAAACTCAGATAATTGCACTTAAGGCAAGGGGGTTTCAGGTATTGAATAGTTGTTGTTATTATTATTATTATTATTATAAGTTGTTTATGAATATGAGGTGGAACTATATTATTCAGCGGCAGATAGCGTCCTGTGGGGCCCTGGGTTGGACTTTTCTGTGTTTCAGGTTTCTGGATAGTCCATATCACAGAGTAGGCTCTGCCTAAATTTTCAGGTAAAGGTGTAAGGATAGGACCTTTTAAGGTTGAATCAAATTCAAGGATGAGTGTTCCTATGGGGGGGATGATGTTACGCCCTATAAGTTTCTATCATTTTTCATACGTATGTTCAGAGTTTTGGAGTATGACTCATACGGAAATGGGCTTGGGGAATAAGCACGTGAGCGCGCGATCAAACGAGCGGGAGGAAAGGGATCAGAGGTAGGCCACAAGGGGTGGCACGTCGCGGATCTCCCTCCTCCGCAAGGGGTGGCACATCACGCCCCTACCCCGGTGCAATGGGAGTGCACTGCACCCCCCCGTGTTATACCTCGTGAACTCAAAGATCGGACCTAGGAGTTGAAATGGGGAAAAACTAAAAATCTATGTTGCAGGTGTAGAATGAGTCGTTGGACTACTCATAGACCAGCCCACGAGTCGTCAGGTGACTCATGGGGAAGGCCAGTGAAGAGCAGGAAGTTGGAGGATAAGGGTTCCCCACGGGCGAGGGAACGACTCGTGGCCAGTCACCACGAGTCATCAAGTCAACTGTGGGGTAAGGGTGTGTGAAAATTGAAGAGGGCAACCAGTGTACTTGACGATTGGTGACCATGAGTCGTGGTCACCCCTAACGAACCGTTATGTGATCCATTATAAGCCCAGGAGTTTTGAAAAGTAGTGCACCTGAAGAGCAACATGACGAGTCATTTGGGCCAGTGACGAGTCGTTAGGTCGTCCGTTAGGACCACCTGACAGTTATTTTCTGTGATTTTAGTAAGGGCTTTTTCGACATTCCTAAGTTCTAGGGGCCTATACTACATCGTTTAAGGCTCTTTACAGTGGGTTTAAGGAAGGGAAAACCTATTCTAAGCTAGTTCATTCCATGCATGCAAACTTGAGAGTTTGAAGAGCAAGTTTTGAAGGTTTCCATTGGAGTATCATCTTGGGCAACTAGAGAAGTGGTAAAATCATCCCTCCCAGGTATGTAAGGTTGTGAGTTGGTGTCTTCGTCCACACCCATGCCCAATTTCTATCAAATCATGAAAATTACCTATGATTAAAGTATGGGATTTTACCCAATTGCATAATTCTTCAATCTCTATACATGGGTATGACTAGATTATATTGATGAATTGTGAAGCTTGGGCAGATTTTAAATTGTTTTTAATCCAAATTATGTTTTCTAAATTATGAAATTAAATGCCCATGGATGAGAAGTTCTTGAAAGAAGAGAATGATGATGAGATTTGATGATGAAAAGCATGTTTCTAAAACTACCCATAATTATGATATTGATTTCAAATGAATTGAGTAGATCCAAGTATGGTAAAGCTTTGGGCAATGCCCACGTGCTGATTTAAAATGATGATTTTCCTGAAATAATCTTACCAAATTGTTTGGAGCGAGGTCTCCCAAAATTTCATATTATTAGTAGCTTGTGGTATGTTTCAAATTAAAGCTTCTCATATTCCATGGATAGTTTCATTCGAGATCGTGATGGAGGACATAACTTACGATCATCGGCTTTGATCATGCCACTAGGCATTTGATTAAGACATTGCACAATGATCCGAACACTTTGTCGCATAAGTTCATAATTGAGATGTATGTCATTATTGAGATTTTTCAAAGGACAATGTTTAGCTTAATTTTTATATGATGTCGAGTCTATGCATGATTTCATTATTGAGCTTTATCAAAGGACAATGTTGAACTTCATTTCAAACGATGTTGAGTCATGCATGATTGTCAATAGATGATGTTGAGCTTTGTTATATACGATGTAGAGCATTGCATGTTTTTGGGAGAAGAGTCTAGCACCGAGCGGGCTAAGGTTCGATCACCCTATGCCCCAATGCGCCAACGTAGGTTGATACTAATATATTATTGGGACCTCCCTTGTGAGCTATCCCCCGCCCAAATGGCCCATGAGCTTTATATCGATATCATGGTAGCATCCTTAGCCCTGGAAGTTCTGGATGGCTCTTCCCACTTGAGTGTGATAGTCGGGACCACGTAAGCTCTATCGTGGTATGTCGGTTAAGTGACGAGTCTCCCATTGTCTACATGATTGAGATTTGCATGTTCATTACTCATGATTATTACTTCAAGCATGCATGTTCTAAAAGTAAGGTTTGACTCATTGCTTAGCTTTTCTATAAATGTTATATTTTAGCCTTGGGTCATTCGCGTCAGTGATGTCGCCCAAATTACACCTCGCAATTGAGATATAAGCAGTCGATTGTCAAATATAGAACCCAACAAAGGTTGAGGTCGATCCCACAAGGAATATGGT